>JBBPTB010000309.1:0-25013 GCA_038093875.1 Boletus tylopilopsis | reverse complement strand
CCCACCCCTCCCAGCGCGAGTCGGGCTTCCGACCCGGGGTGCTCTGCTCTTGCCCGCACTCTCTCGCTCACTCACTCACTGCTCTCTCACCTCCACTCTTTTGCTCACTCGCTCACCGCTCCCGCGTCTACGGAGTGACGTCCAAAGGACACTCCCTTGTCGCTAAGAATTGGTAACTCGGGTGGTACCGGTGTCAATAAGTGACCGTTGAACAATCTGATTGGCTCGACTCAGGTAAACTTGTTTCGGTCATTCGATCAATCTCAATTAGGGGAGGAACAAACGCTCTCGAATCTGACCCCTTGTCAACTAAAGCTGCAAATCATCATGAATTGTGAGTTGCCAAGCTTCATTGATTTTCGTGCACTCATCTTGCATGCTCCTCGAAAACAGTAGCGGTAATGGAGAGACTGTTCAGACAAGGATAACACTTCCATTCCCCCAACGAGCGCCTGCTTCGTCAATAACCTTTCTCTTGAACTCCTTTCACACATTTTCAAAATTGGCTCCATGGATGACGAAGCTGATTCTGGTTTCTCTCTTCCATTTCTCATCCTTGTTTCTCATGTCTGCCACCATTGGCGGAATATCGCAGTCTCGACTCCATCCCTTTGGACAATCATCGTGGTCCCTCCGCTAGCACGCCCGCCATACGAGGTCGAGTCGATGCAATTACGGAGGAGTAAAAGCTTCCCGATAGACATCCATGTCAAGTGTAACTTATCCAGAGGCAATTTCACATCCCTATTTACACTCCTCACCCCCCACGTTCATCGTTGGCGCACCATGGAAATCTCGGTGTTCCAACATTGCGCCATGCACCTATTTCTCGGTATCCTCTCAACTCCTTGCTTTCCCCGCTTTCTCAGCTCAGGACACTTAAATTGGGTCTTCACAACACGGAGGAAAGAGACCCTACCTCTAAGCCCGGGTTGAAGCGGCTCACCCTTTCCGCTGGATCGGCTCCTTTGCTTACTACGCTGAACCTTTGTGGAGTCTACGTCGATTGGGCTGCCCCATGGATTGCCTCAGCACCCAATCTTAGAGATCTCCGACTCGAATGCCATCCAGAAGATGTTCGTCCATCTTGGGCTCAATTTGTTGCCATCCTGCGCGGTGCCTCTTCCCTTCAGAAACTCACTCTGAACGATTCCCGGCCTTCTGGGGACCCCCAGGAGTTGTCCATTCAATCAATCCCTGGAACTCCTGGAAATTCCATCATCCAACTTCCTCGCCTCGCATATATCAACCTCCGGAACTTGAGACAGACACTTATTCTCGGACTTCTCCGCAGAATCCATACCCCTGCACTTGAAAATTTGCGTCTCTCGCTCTGGGACGACGATTATACGGAGCTCGTCCACGAGCTCGCCAGACCAACTGCACTCCCATATACCCACGATTGCCCGCGAAGGTTACTGAGTCGGCTCACGAGGTTCACATTGGTTAACCTGCCCTGCGACATCGGATCCGTTGAGACGCTCTATGCCGAACTGCAGGACCTGAGATCGCTTCGCATTTTTTTGGAAGACTTGCCTTTACGATTTCTGAACATTCTTGGAAGACCCTGTACATTGCCTGGACGAGGTGGTGTCTGGGTTCCTCAACTTAAGGAACTTCATGTTCGTGGGGCGGATGGTAGAGGTTTCCGTAAAGTAATTAAACGGCGACGCGACTTGGGTGGGGCGCCACTCAATGCGTTGTACTTGGGAGAGAGTGACCCCGTGGAGAGCGATCAATTTCAGGTGGCTGGAGAAGAATGCGGAGAAGCTTGGAGCTTGGATTGTGTGGATGTGAATCGTTGAACTACTCTTCAGCGTCTTTGTCCTCACCACGCCAGAAACTCGAACTTGTTCACGTTCGCTAAGAATTTGCTGGACTAACTACTTCCTTACTCTCCAGGCCAAGAACAATCTTCATCATTCTCCAAGTCGCGTTGATTTCTGTTTTGACTCCTTCGTCGTTTCAGATTCACTTGGTCGACTACCTCAAGATAGACATCAACACGTTGCTACTGCCCTGCCACATCTAGATCTATCTGAAACTGCAAGGTGGCGCACTACTTGTGCGTCCATTGCGGTTTGCGTTTCTGCAGGAAGGCGTCAAACCCTTCACGATGATCAGCGAGGCCAAAGGTTGCATGGTATAGTCTCGATTCCAAATGCAACCCAGCCTTGAGTCCGAGATCTTCGGCTGCAAAGGTTCACGTTGAATGTACCGACAACCATCCATGAGTACATCAAACTGCACTTGCCTGCGTTGACCGCTTCTTTCGCCATCGCCACAACTGGCGCAGAGAAGCTCGCCATCTTTTGTGCATGCTCAATCGCTCGTGGAACCGTCTGTTCGACGTCGAATACTTTGGCAATGAAACCTGCTGCTGCTGCCTCTTGGGCAGTGATGCTTTCACCAGTCAATATCATGTGCATTGCCTGTTAACTTCTCGTCAGATGGATGTCCGGGTCGTAGTTTGTCGATGGTCTCAGTACCAAAGATTTTCCGACGGCGCGAATGAGACGTTGTGTGCCTCCTGCACCAGGGATGGTGCCGAGTTTTATCTCAGGCTGCCCGAACACAGCGTCCTTTCCAGCGTAGACGATGTCACACATGAGGGCGAGCTCACAACCGCCTCCCAACTGTCAGCGTTTGCGCGATTCGGTCGCTTGAGCAAGAAATGCGTCGTGCGGCAAGAAGAGCATACACGCACTGCGAACCCATTTACCGCGCCGATGATTGGCTTGTGTGTAGAGTCTATCCCGTCCTTGAGATTCTTGAGATATTCGGTACTGTACGCGCCGACAAAGTCGAGTTCTCTCTGTTCCTTGATGTCCGCGCCAGCTAGACATGGTATAGGGTGTCCATGTCAGTCGTGGGTCCCGGTCGACGATGGAGGTGCACGCACCACAAAAGGCCTTGTTGTTTCCGGTGATGACGATTGCTCCAATCGTGGGATCCTTGTCGTAGCACCGAAGTGCGCTGAGGAGTTCTTCAACCAGAGCACTAGAGAGAGCGTTGAGGGCCTTGGGTCGGTTCAGGGTAATGACCCCAACACGATCTTCTTCTCGCGTTAAAATATTGGGCTCAGACATCTTGTTCGCTCCAGCCATTTGGGTGGGAGCGAGATCATGGAAGGTCATAGCCTTATCTTATCTTATCTCGGTGTTCCAACACTGCTTCCCTTACCTCATCAAGGTTTTGATGCCGGACGGCTATGCTTTCACCAAGCTCTATCCTGCCCGAGCATTTGTCTCTGCAGCATCACCCAATTGCGCGCGACAAGGCTGTATTGACGCGTGGGCTCCCTGCGGGCACAGTCATCCTCGCGGTTCGATCGCTCACAACCTTACTCCTCCCAAAGGAAAAAGGTCATAGATGCGACTTTTGCCACTCTTTCGCCTTTCAAGACCGAGGCAGCCTCAAACGATGCACTGGATGCGCCTCATACTGGTATTGCGATGCACAATGTACGCACGATTCGAGTAAGACGTTGAGTACTACCGTACCGACGACCGATCGATCTCCAAGGTCAAACCTTGCACTGGCGTACTCACAAAAAGTTCTGCAAGCATCTCAACGCGTTCTGCGCGTCGCCCCAATTTTACCAACTAGAGTCGCATCAACGGCTGGATGCGCTTTTACTCACCCACTTGCTCGCCGAGTGCTCCGCAAGTGGACCAGAGGTGGAAAGAGATGATCTGGATGTGTCGGTGTTCATGTCCCTGCTGCCGGGTCCAGTCGAGGCGAAAGATACACCTCCTACTTGTCCGTTGTCGACGAGTCACCGCCCTGTGCAAACGGCCAGTGAGCTGTTTGCGCGGTGCGTGAACAACAACTTTACGATCCATAGTCATTTGACCACCATTGCGCATGGCGTTTTTCCTCTGGCGAGCCGCTTGTTCAATCATTCCTGTGTCCCGAACGCTGTTGCAAAATATCGGATCGTCAAGGCGAAGGAGGTAGTGATGGAGATTGTCGCGATTCGCGACATTTCTCTAGGCGAAGAGGTATGTATTATTTCCTTTTCATGAACGTGCACACTCAAGTGGATCTACTAGATATGTGTCCCTTATGTCGACCCCGCACTTGTCGAGACTCGTCGGCAGATGTTCCGGTACACGTACGGTTTCACGTGCGGATGCTCATCTTGTATGAGCTTCAGACTACTCGATACATCCCAGCCTGCCCCAGACACGGCAGAGCTCAAATTTCTCGGGACCCTCCTTTGCAAACATGTATTCCCAGATCCAAACCCCGACACAATGAGACTCCCAAGTTCGCCTGTGGGCCTCGAAACCATGCCTGCCGAGATCTTGCGCATCTTTCGCGAGTCTTGTCTCACGAGTCTGTGCGAGTCCTTCAGCGCACTTTCGCATGACGGGCCATTTGAATCTGCGCTCGAGGTTGGTCTGACGATACTCGCTTTTTACGTCGTCATCTACCCACCAAATTACCCGCAAATCGGTATTTTTTCACTTTTGCCTTTGGACCTCGTTCATTCCTTTGTTCACCAGGCATGCACTTGCTTGAAATGGCAAAGACAGCCTGGAATGCCTTCATTACTCTGGACGGTATAGGTCCTTCGACACAAGCGGGTCTAAAGCTGTTGGCCCAAGTTAGGGCGTACCTCGTACTGAGCAAGCAGGTCTGGGCGGTGATTGGACCTGAGGGAGATGAAGGAGGTCCTCTTGCAGAGATTCAGGTCCTGGAACGCCTTTTGAGCGAACAAGGGGTACAATAAAAGTGCTAATTAATTTCGTGTCTCCCCTGCCTCAGGGGCCATGTACCAAAAGTGGAATAAAAGCTGAGTCAGCAACACAGCGTTGACGATACGTGGCCCATTTACGCTTGAGCGCGATCATACATCACCTCGGAAGCTACTTCTTGTAGTACAATCCGACAAACAAGCATCCCTGGGGTTCATCGCCTAAAACATGGACGCATGGGTAATGCAGGTTCCACCAATCACGCGCGCGTGGTTAGCGCTCTCGGTGGCCACTAGTCTGGCAGTCGTACGTCGAGTAGCTCTCCTTGGATGAGTAACTGATCACATACTCGGCCTGGTTCAGCAATGTCAGGTTGTTACGCCGCTACAGCTATACTTTTCGTTCAAGTCCGCGTTCACAAACGTGCAGGTCAGTCATACATGTCACTGTTCGTGTGGACCGCCAAGCTCATCGTGGACGGATTCTGGATAGCCGTGGCGCATTCTCACCACCTTCTTTTACTTTGGTCCGCTCTCGCTAGATTTCGTATTCCACCTCTTCTTTTTGTGAGTGTATTTTGTACACCCTGACACATCCTGGCCTTGACGTCCTCCGCTTGCCTCAAGTATGCGATATAGTCGCATGCTGGAGGAATCGTCGTTTGCGAACAAAAAGGCGGACTACCTATGGCTGCTCTTTCTTTCGTCATTGATGCTCCTCGTACGTCCAGCCCTCTGACGTCTCCACCTTGGTCAAACGAACGCACCACTCATAGGGACTCTCGCCACTCGTCAACCTCCCCTTTCTTTCGTCCTCTCTGGCCTTTGTTCCGATATATATATGGTCCAGGAGACACCCATCCATGCCCATCGCCCTCTTTGGCATCTTCACCATCTCGGCACCATATCTGCCTTTGGCGCTCGTTGGACTGTCGTGGGTCATCAGTGGCACGTGGAAGGCTGCTGCCGGTGATTTGATCGGGTGTGCCGTGGGCCATATCGGCTGGTTTTTGAGGGACGTATGGGCACGAGAGATGATCGGAGGATATACGCCACTCAGCGAGGCGCCCCAGGTGCTGTAAGTCGTGATCTCGTCTTGTTTCGTTCGTCGGGCTTGACGATGGGGGTGTGTTTAGAAAACGTCTGCTTGGAGAGGTGTGACGACTTGACATCCGTCCATCGTGTAACAATACCCACAATATGTCGATCTCATTTATTATTATTCCCTTACCAGGGCGGGATCACCGCAAGGTGCCGCTATATATTCCAAGACATTATTGAGTACACCAACTGAATGATCAACTATTCATGCTGACTTGTACGTCCGCAAAAAAAAACAAACGGCTCCATGTCTGTTTGAACCACACTAAATCCTCAGAGCCTGGACCAGACGACTGTTCCAAGTACAAGTACAACGATCGGAGAGGCACACTGAGCAGCTGTGATCGTCACTGCAACATCGGCCAGCAAGAATGTACGCATATATGCAGCAAACTTACAGCTCCGACCATTTCTCTTCGAAATCAAAGCAGCGTCTTCAACCCATCCGATGAATTCAGGCTAATAACAATATGCTTAGAGCTCGGAATCACCAGAGTACATAATCTAGGCCCCGATCGATCTGTGTAAACCTCACAGTCGACCGAGTTTTTCAACCAATTTCATGTTCTGCGAGCAGCTACGGACAAAGGTAACGGCGGTGGGTTTGTAAATCATGGAAACTGCAACATCCAGACACACCATGTTGGGGATACCATTCGAGATTTGATAGGAGTGCTTGCAATTGGGACAGATCATGGCACCTTCCGTGATGTGGATCTGGAGGCATCGAGGGTCGAGAACCAAGAAAGGGTGGAATGAATAAAATACCTCGAGGAGGACGTGGTGGAGTTTTTGTAAGAACTCGTCATCGGTCATCTCTGGCTGCTCAAGCGGCAACGACGTGTCTCCGACCTGCCATACGCAGGTCCGCGGATCAGAAATTGCAAGGGGGGGGGCCCAAGGTCAGGAAAACGTACCAAAGTGGCTGCGTCGACGAGCGCACGCCATTCGAGTTTCGGCAGGAAGCCTTGGATGAATTCGGGATTGAACTCTTGTGAGCGCAGTTCGATTTGCACGTCGTGTAACAGCAACGGGAAGTTGTTGGTGGTGCAGCCTTTGGCGTGGCAAGCCAGCAAGTTGTGCGTGATCAAGCGGACCATGATCAAAATGTGTACGTAAGCGATAGACTTTCATGCGTCCTCCATCACCTTCCATACCAGAGAAAGAATTCACGTACGAAGCTCTCAAACAGTCGCTCCGTCTCGATGGACGCGGTCAGCTGGAACTACGGAAACCGACGATCACGTTCGGGCCAGATCTAGGTTGGGTCGAATGTACATTGGGAAAGACGCGGTATGTACGGGTTTGTGATTTCTTTGCGCGCAGGCCCAACACATTCCAGCGTTCTCGCTTATCTGGACGCTAAAATGGTCAAACCACTCCCCGAACGGCAGTTCGAAGGTATCATCACGATCCATTCTGAGATCTCGCCCATGGCCTCGGTCGATTACGAACTCGGTCGGTAGGCCGTACAACTTCTTCGAGTGTTCATTTTCATATGACTGCGTATCGTAGACCATCCGAAGAGGAAGTGACGATGACCCGGATGCTTGACAAAGTTCTGAGACGGAGTGACGCGATCGACAAAGAGTCGCTCTGTATCCTTGCTGGACAACGCGTGCGTATCAATCCCTCGACGTTTATTTTTACAAAGCAGTCGAATTACTAGGTTTGGCACCTCCGTCTCACAGTGCATTGTCTCGCCGACGCAGGTAACATGCTCGACTGTGCCTGTCTCGCGGGCATCGTCGCCTTCAAACACTTTCGACGACCAGAAGTCGAGGTCATCGGAGACGAGGTCATCGTGGTGCGTCCATCCTCTGTCACATGGCGTGGCAGTACGGTACCATGGATTCACTCGCACGCATAGCACGCGCCAGAAGAACGCGCCCCCGTCCCGCTCGCCATCCACCATACCCCGTTCTGTGTCACCTTTGCCTTTTTCCCAGATCCGGCGACGCGTCCTGTCGTGGACCCCTCGTTGCTGGAACAAAGGCTGAGCGCTGGCACGATGAGCATTGCGCTAAATGCACAGCGCGAGATTTGTGTCTTGCACAAGGCGGGCGGCGTCCCGACAGAACCAGACGAGATTCTGCGGTTGCTCCACGTCGCGGTGGGTATCGCAAAATATTTGGATACGTTGGTCGAGGCGCGTCTGCGAGAAGATTGGGCAGAACGCAAGATAGAGGTACGATGAACTCCGTGGTGCACGAGGTGGTCGATAGGTCTTGCGTGAGGTTATCAAAATTTGTTGTATCAGTTTACACGCAGGACAATCACTTTCTGGTCTCCCTTCCGTCAGGCTGCAGCCTGGGCTGGTACTCTGACCACTAGTGGTCAGACGTGTACATTGTTCCTGTACAAAAAAAAGTCAACAATAACACGTTGGAAAAGCGACGATTTGCAGCGATCAGCTGTCCGTCTCGCTAGCGGCATACACTCCCTGTTATCCTCAAGGAATTGTCGTTTCGGAACGAAGACAACTTTGCTGGGGTCTTCGATCTGATCGGGAAAGATTACGCTGGCAAGCCCAGATATTGCAGAGAAAGTCGTTGTTTCTCGATCGCATGTCCGTCTGCGTCGAATGGGTCCTGGGACAGCTCATGGACACAATCCTACATATTCTCAGAGCTGCATACAGCACTACTTCCGCAATACGTAACCATCATCAGATAACGTAAACCCTACCTCGATGAAGCCCAGCGTCTCCACATTTTCAATGAACCATGCCAAGTTCTCGGCATCCAAACCACAAGACTCTGCCAAGTACAACGCCTTGAGAGGCATGCCAATTCTCCATCGCTCTTTGACCACAAACTTGATGAGGTCAAACCTGCCATATTCCGGGGAAACGTACAGCGTTTTGAGCAGCGGCAGATAGTAGGAGACATTTCCTGGCGGCGACGTGCAAGGGATGAGGAGGAAATAAAGAAAGAGGGTCGAACTGGGCGGCGGCGACAGATCAGGATCAACAGCAAGGTTGACATAGAGGGATTTCAGGTTCTGGAGCTTGCCATAAAGATCTGCGACTTCTGGCCAGCTACAGTTGAAGTCGATGACTTGGAGGTTCTCCAGCTGAGGAAGCCAGGGTGGTGGTGAGTGATCTGGGGGAACGGACGGTTCAACAAGATGTTTGACGAAAGCCGTACCCTGGATGTCAAGAGTTAGACTGGTCAAGGAAGGCATGTGAAGTCTTTGGAGAAAACCCGTGTCCTTGCCCCAAAAGGTAATGAAAAGGTTTCTCAAGTTGGGAAGCAGGACGGGGCTGCCGGGAATGCTGGACCAGCTGTCATCTGTCACGCCAGTTATTTCCAGTGCATGCAATTTGAGCGTTTCAAGGGTTGGAGTACCACGTAGCAAGGTAGCAAAATGGGTCCAGAAGTAGGAAACTGTACAATCATGGAATTTAAGTTCAAGGTGAGCGAGTCTAGGTGCGGAAGTGATCCAGGGCTGGTTCCAATTGAAGTGTAGTATTCCCCACAAAGTCAGACGTTCAAGACAAGGTGCCGATCCACCGAAAAGAGTGAGGTGTTCCGACTCCAAGGCAGAATATGGGGTAGGAGCCCGATCCATATACAGTTGGAGTGTCGTCAGTTTGGAGGCGGCAGAGACAGTGGGATGGCTGAGTGAGTGGCGAAATACATCCATGTGCTTATGTGAGCCAAATGTGACCTTGATGGAACGCCAACGATCTATGTGTGGAAGAAGCAGAGTGTACACGTCAGGCTGGCAATCCCTGCCAAGGTTGATGTCTATAGGAAAGGTGTCGCTCCGCTCCAACAAAAGAGGGATATACGTGGATGGCATAGGGCGAGCTGGGCTTGGGATGGTGATGGACGTCCAGAGAAAAGGAGATGTGATTGCCACGTGATACCAGCAGCGAGAAACAAGGCAAACGTTGTTGGGAAACAAAGTTAAGGGGTTCATTGACCAGCCCCGCGGCTGATAATCTCTGTCCTTTTTCATGACTGCCTTGTCACAGACAACGAGAGCGTCTTCGTCTTCGTCCTGAAAGCCACGTTTGTGTGTGAAACAGAGTCCAAAGATTTGCAAGAGAAGATCTGTAGGAAGTTGATTGATAGGACATGTATCACTTTTCGGAGGGGTGATCAGGGGTTCAGGAGCATTTAGATACCAAACTCTTCGCGTTGCCTGGGGCAAGGGACTGAAGTCACTGTACATGCTTCGCAATAACTCTGCAACTCAATTGTATTGGTTGGAAACTCAAACTCAAATTGATTCACTCGCCTATACTTAGAAGATGATGGATTGTGATGAAGACGCTCCGATTCCGAGTTTCTCACGGTGGAAGTGCAACTCCCCCGATGCTAGAGGATCTTCGTACACGCTTTCCAAACAACCCTTTCATTCCTCCGTCTGGCGACGTATGCTTCATCGCACACCTTCCACCCGAACTTCTTTCGCGCGTTTTCGAGTTTGGTTCTTCAGATGACGTTGATCAGGAAGCGGACAAATACTGGGATGACATCCGCTGCCAACTCGACGAGAAGGTGGCCTCGGACAGTGACACTGGAAGCGAACCTGAAGACGAAGACGACGAAGTGGAGACCGAGGGCGATTCTAATGAAGCCAGACCCTATTCTCGTTCCCCACGCTCGCCGTTCCCGGTCGTTGCATCACATGTCTGCCACCTCTGGCGCGACGTTGCACTCTTCACTCCATCTCTCTGGGCAAATATTATAGTCACTTCGGACGCACGTCCGCCATACAGGTCCATATCGAAGCAGTTGGAGCGGAGTGATTTCCCAATAGACATCTTCGTCAATTGTGAAGCTAGCGAAGGCTCTCGTGTTGAAGGACCTTCTGAAGAGGACCTCGTAGTCTTATTCTCTATTCTGACGCCCCATGTCAATCGCTGGCGTTCCATGAAGCTCTATGTATCAAACTATGAACATATGCGTCTCTTCTTTAGCGCCATCTCTGATCCATGCGTTTCTGCGGCTCCCCAATTCTCGGCGCTCGAACTGTACTACAGGAATGCATTTGATGACAACGGCGATCTCACCATTCCGAAGGAGCTCACCCTCTTCGCTGCTTCAATCCCTTTGCTCACAAGGGTGGTCCTCTGGGGAGTTCATGTTGATTGGGGTCAACTATGGATCACTTCAACGTCAAATCTTACGGATCTCGAGCTTGCTTATCATCCGGAACACATTCGTCCATCTTGGACTCAATTTACCTCCATCTTGCGTGGTGCTTCTGCTCTACGAAAACTTACTGTACGCAAGTCGGGACCCTCTGGGGAGCCTGAGGACTGGGTCCTCGAGGACACTCTTGGAAGTCAACCAGATGTCAATGCACCCATCCCACTTCTTCGCGTAACAGATCTTGTCCTCGCTCTCCATACTCAGACACGTGCTATTGGATTACTCCGCAGGTTATACCTCCCCGCACTCAAAAGTTTGGTCCTGCATTTCGACAAGGGCAATTGTACGAACCTTGTCCATGAGCTTGTGGGACCAGCTACTTCCTTGTATAGAGCAAAAGATCTGCCACACAGCTTGCTACGTCAACTTGAAAGTCTCAAAATAATTTCTCTTCCCTGTCGTACCGAATGCATGAAAATGCTCTACCGGGAGCTCCAGAATCTTACGATGCTCCTCCTCTCGTCGTGGCGCCTTTCATACCTGTTCCTGGACATTCTCCGCACTCCTTGTGGATCTCCTGAAGGTGATGACGTTCCGTTGCCTAAACTTGCGACACTCTACATCGCCGGGGCGTCCGGGAAGGCTCTCCGTGACCTTGTGCAAAAGAGAAGGGATGCAGGTGTGCCTTTGAGATCGTTGTATGTGGGGCGCTCGTGTGGCTTGCGCGATGAGCACGTGGATTGGTTGATGGAGAATGTGGACAAATTCAACTTCTTCGTGATGAATTGAAGAGTGCTTGTGGCATATGGACGAGTGTGCTTCGATCTCAACTTGATGGACGTTTATCTCCTGGTGGCAGGACATCGAGGGATCAGCCTTGTGCCTGTATTTCATTGTGACTGAGATGCAGAATAGTATACCGTGAATTGGTGTCCCGTCTGTTAAGTCAACGTGTTGTCAGCAAGTGCCATGTGGCCAATCACGCAGCGCGAGGACAAATAGGAGAACTCGACTTGAACCAGATGCACCATTGCTTCCAGATATCCGAAGTTCTCAATCTCATCTTTGAATTTGTCCTTGAAACTAAAGGTAGAAACAAGACTCTTGCTGCTTTGGCCAGAACATGTCGTTCCTTCAGTTCACCCGCATTGGATCTCCTTTGGCGTGACATGGTGTGCTCTCCCCTGCAATCAAAGGCTTTCCTGACAGTTCGTCGTACTCCAAAACAACGCGCAAGGTGTTGCTGACTTTTTATACATTACCTAGGATGTGTGCACTAAGGACGACACGCAATGGCCAACGTTCCGTAAATATGCGAGGCGGGTGAAAACCTTAAGGTTTTTTGGAGGAATGTTTGTGGATGGTCCCTCCCGTCAACATTTACTTGCTTCCCATGCTCCACTCCTTCCCAATGTCATCGAGTTAGAGTGGACACCCTGTTGTATCCACCGAAATTCTGGTATCACATTCTTGAGGTATCTCGTGGGTTCTACACTGACCGCCATAACACTCTTCTTGCGCCCCTGGGACCAATTTTCCTTCTCCGAGCGGCAGCTACTTGCGGATCTACCGAAGCTGTGTCCAAATGTCACTTCCTTCACCCTGAGCTACTGTTGTGGCGAGGGCACACCTCTTCCACAAATAGGTCAAATGGTGGTCCAGTGGCCAAATTTGCGTACCCTGCGAACCTGTGTCACTGCAGAATCGTTGATGGACCAGATGTTTTCGAACCAAACTCTTGAATCCATTCACATCGATCACACTATGTCCACACTATATTTCTACCGTGGTAGAATCCCAGATACAGTCCGCGAGTTGACGCTTCATACAAGCCACGATCCACTGATCAACTTTTTCTTCGGGACCGTGTATGCAAGCCCTACTACATTTCGCCTGTTGACACACTTGCGGGAAAACTTAGATCGAGTCGCTCAGGAGTTCCGTCTTTTGCCCCACCACCTTGACACAAATCGTTTGCTATCACTGACGATCGAGTCCGTTCCAATGGAGGTATTCGCACCGTTTTCGGTGAAGCGATTTGGGGGAGAACTGCTTGCGTCTGTTCTCAAACAGTTCACGGCGTTGCGCGAGCTGGATCTGGATCTCCTTGTCACATTACACCTGACAGACACCGACCATGCATGTCTGGCAGGGTCGCTGACGCAGCTGCGGCGTCTAAAACTGGGTACGCAGTGGCAACACGAGTGGAAAACAGAAAGACCGTGGCCGGTGGCAAGCGTAGGGGCGGTGGTCGCGGTGTTGAGGTATTGTGCGTACCTCGAGGAGTTGTACATTGTATTTGATGGGACGTTGGCACCTCCGACAAGTTCGATCACGCAAGACGGCAAGCTCTTGGGACACTCAGGGCAGGCCGTATCCAACATGCGTATCACCAAGCTCCACGTTGGCTGTTCACCCATTGGGGATGGGACTATCAACGCCATGGCAACTTGTCTTGGGTTGGTCTTACCCCGCCTCGTCTACATTGACTGCTGCACTCTGGAGGAGAAATGGAGGTCCGTCCAAAGGTTGTTGCCATAGGTGGGCACTGTGTTTCATCGTTTGACTAGCATCAGTTGGGACAAACAAAAATGCAGAACGATCCTTTTTTTTCCAGTCCGTACCTGGGGTCCGTGTTCGCTATTACTATAACCCGGATGTAAAATAGTCCATCGCAAAGTTGATTCCATTGAGCCAGCGTTGTGATTGTCGTGACGCGAGACCGCGTGTCCGACTGAGCAATCTGATCACGTGTCACTTGACTTGGCCACAGGGCCTTTGTCCAAAACGTTTCACTCAACAACCAAGCAACGGACCCGCAACGCGCTGCTCAATATCACTCTCAAGCCCTGATTCTCTGGTATTATTCAAGAAGAATTGCGTGCTAGATCTGTTTGATTTACTTGTTATCTTCCTTTAGATGTCCGAGCAACTTCGTGTACGCTTCCCAAACAATCCCTTCGTCCCACCATCGGGAGACATCTGCTTCATCACCAGCCTTCCTCCCGAGCTTCTCTCGCCCATATTTGAGTTCTGTTGCTCCTCCGAGGCTGATGACGAGGTGGATGACTACTGGAACGGCATCCACTGCGAACTCAGAGTCAATGACAAAGGAGAGACCGATGAAGAGAATGCAGGACTCTCTGGCTCCCTTTATCGATCACTTCCGTTCTCTGTCGTCATTTCTCATGTTTGTCGCTACTGGCGCGACGTCGCTATCTCGATCCCATCGCTTTGGACGAAAATCATTGTCACTACAGCATCACACCCGCCTTACGAATTCGAATCGACGCTACTCCAGCGGAGTAACAACATGCCTGTAGATATATATATTGACTATGACCCTCTCCGACACGGACGATATGCGTGGTATCATGGAGAACCACCCGACGACGACGTCGTATCCTTGTTTTCTATGCTCGCACCCCACATCCATCGCTGGCGCACCATTAAACTGTCCGTATGGCACTACGACCACATGTATTTCTTGCTCAACACAGTTTCTGATCCATCCGTTTCCGCGGCTCCCCAGCTCAAGACGCTGGACCTCCGTTACGACTGCGAATTTGACAGGCATGGGGACCTTAGCATGTCGAAGGACATCACCACCCTTTTCGGTGGTTCAGCGCCGTTGCTTACACGGCTAGTCATATGGAGGGTGCCTGTTGATTGGGAGCAACCATGGATCACATCTGCATCGAATCTTACTGATCTCGAGGTCTGCTTTCATCGTGAGCAAGGCCGCCCAACATGGGGAGAGTTTGCAACTATACTGCGTGGTGCTCCAGCCCTAAAGAAACTCACAATACGCTGGTCAGGTCCATCTGTGGACCCTACGGAGTGGCTGCTAGAGCAGACCCCTGACGCTTCGGAAGCTTTCAATGCTCTCATCCATCTTCCTCAAGTAACGGATCTTCACTTTGCATTCCTTTCACAGGCGTACGCCACCGGGCTACTCCGCCACTTTTATCTTCCCGCACTTAGAAAACTAGTTCTAGAGTTCTACAGCACCGGTAACACCCAGTTCGTCCACGCGCTCGCAGGACCTGCAACCTCGTTATATCCTGGCCAAACTCTACCTTATAACTTGTTGAATCGCCTCGAACATCTCGCGATATATGGACTTCCCTGCCACATTGAATGCATCAAAATTCTCTATAGCGAACTTCACAACCTCAGGTCACTCTATATCTCATTACAGGGCCTACCTCCACTGTTCCTGGACGTTCTTTGCGCACCCTGCTTGTTGATCAGTATTGGGGACGTTTGGCTTCCTGGACTGGAGACGTTGCACGTCGTCGGAGCGTCTGGGGATGTTTTGCGCAGGGTGGTCCAAAAGAGAATCAACATGGGAGCGCCAATTGGTTCGCTGTACGTCCAGAAGTCGAGAGAGCTGAAGAAGGAGGATATCGTGTGGTTAAAGAAGAACGTAAAGAAGTTCACGCTTTTGAAAGCGACTGGAAGACGAAGTCGGAGGATTATCTGAACGTGGACAAAGACGGACCTTGACATTTTGCATTCTTGGGATGATGCCGATAGACGGTTTGAATTGGGGAAAGTGAGGGATGTTGTAGCCGGATGCTCAGATAGTGATCTTGGTGGAATACGTATGTTATTGTCGTTTTTTTGGTATGCTTATCCTCACCAACTTGTTTGTAGACTGCAACCTAGATGAGGCTTTGATTGACGAGTGACGCTCCAAAATGGAGAGGTCTCGGATACCTGCTCAATACATACCTACTCTCTGAATTACAATTCACCACGATGACTTGCCGGTCGTTATGTATTTTTCATCATGATGAGGGTCGCGATCGTGCACTCAAGTCAGCAGCTTTGACCGTCATCTACTAGTTGCGGTGAGAATGACCTACTAAAAAGGGTGTTGGCCCTACGACTTGAGAACTCAGAGTTTGATTGCTGAATTGTATCGTGGAATGACATTCCGAAGGTCTCGTCGCGTAGTGGTTTTGTTTTAAACGTTGTTTAAAACTCCTCATCCACCGTGACACTAGTACAACTTCTACAAGACATCCGAGTGTTGATGGCATGCAGGAACTTGGAAGCGAGCCAGTGGCAGGGTCGGCCACATTACAATTCACCACACCGGCATTTGGGTTGGGACCCTTGAGGCTAACTTGAGTATACGGGCAAAGACAACAACGCGTTTCTCACCAATGTCTGGGTGTTCTATTGCTAATTACAAGTCCCCAGAAACAGCTCTGAATGGACCGATTTCCAGATCACATGTCTTCTCTACTCCGATGCCATCGTGGGCTGCCCCACTGCGAAATAGGATAAAAGAGGGTCTTGTCAGCTGCATCTTGCCCCCCAAGCACTCGAGCACACCTTTAGTCTTCTGATATCGATCCTATTCACTATGCATTTCTCTCTATTCGCTGTCCTAGCTGCGTTGACAGTCGTTAATGCTTTGCCGGCTCCGAATGATGTCCCTTCCGGGGACATTTCCAATCCATGCTTCCCAGTAAGTCTCCTCTCAAGGTAAATTTGCATTGAAGCACTAAGTAATGTCAATTACAGCCACCAGTTGGCTGTGCATATGGCAGTGAGGCGTAGAAGCTTGGAAGTCGGGCTTTAGCACCCATGCTCTAAAGGGGACATTGTCTTGTGACTTGGGAGTTCTGAATCATTGCTAGATGGTATGATGATTCGGTACTTTTGAATATCGGAAGAGAGACTTCAATGATACCGCGGTCCCCATGGAATGATTGATTGTAGACCGGCCCGGGGGCTAGGCTATTCAACTCTAATGAAACTGGCAAGTGCGAAGTTGCATCCTTTCGCCCCAGTCTGATATATCCAATGCGTGGTCTGTGAGAAAAGTACATCAGAGTCGCCAATGTTTCACCGCAAAGAGGACCAACCTCTGTAACAGCGATTAAGAGAGTCTCTGCGGTCTTTGTAGCCATTGTTCTTCGTCCTCCGTCATCATCAAGGTTGGGTCACGATCGCGTTCTCTTCCACGGGTGCAATCATCTACTCAGTTGCACGAATACATGTATGTTTCGTGTTTCACTCACTGTGTCCATCCATGACCGTGATGGAGAATGCAACACTGAACTTTGCTCCGGTAGTTTTGGGGTTCTCGGTCTTTGGCACCGATGCCTAACGGGGCGGGGTGCGCCTGTGGGAGGTACACATCGGACGGGCCATTCTTGCCGCTCGTGTCCACTATGGAGGCTACGGAGGGAAAGCTCATCTTCGCCAGCTGGAATTTCCCTGAAGGCTCTTTGGAGTACCATTTTCTTATTTTCAGACACACCCTTTTTTCCGCACATAGCTCAAGATCCCCGTTATGAGATACGTGTGAAGAGGCTGTGTGGTGGGTGACTCAAGTGACCTGGGGTCATTGTTTGGATGTGGGAGCAACGTCACGGTACCCCGCCAATCTAGATGGATATCAATAGGTGCTTCCTGATCAAACGTTCGTTTTTTTTAAAAAAAAAAGTGACACGCGTGCTGACATTTGTGAGTCAATCTCAACACAATGCGATGAGCAAATGATGCACCTCTGTCCGCCAGTTGCGACCAGGTTGTCTTCATCGCTGGGATCGGCATAGTGTCTAGCATCATCTACACCTTTCCATTCGAAAACGCGATGGAACCTCGATACCCTCCGTCATACGGACGGTGTATGGGACTTGTACAGAGGGTTGGTGTTATCAATGGTGAACACGAGGCCCTTGGCTGATTGAAGTCAAGGGCCTGGTGTTTATCATCGACGAGGTCCACCACGTGGGACTCGAAGGGACGTTGGTCTCCTTCGAGGCAGCTGCCATACAAAGTAGATGTGAACCGTACAACTTCAAGAGCACTTTTGCTCGGGATGTCAAGGAAGAGATGGATATGCAGATGGACTGACCATACTTTGCTCTTTTATCGTGAGATATGGTTTGCCACAGCTGTTGCATTACACATTCGCGTATGCGGTCAACTGGCAGGAGGGTGGGAAGCTTTATGTAATGCTGCTAATGCGTCAACTAGGTAGAGGTGCGTATTAGCTCCAGCTCATTCTCGCATCAAGTACTCTGAGACAGGGTGTTGGCTTTAGAATTTTAGTATGTACTGTTGAGTTGGCACCCTATTCTTCGTGTCAAATAAGTAAGGCAGTATCATGCTTACGTATCGTGTTCCGTGGTGCACGAGCGGGAATATTGATGTTCATGAGTGCATGCCACCGGGGTTCCAAGGCGTCCAGATGATGTGTTGATCGGCGATCAGATGTTTCGGTGCTGCCCTCGTTATTGGGAAGAGGGCATCGGCCTACAGACGGGCACAAGGACACCGATTGAAACCGTACAATTCCCCACAGCAAATCACTGGAAGAAACTGCAGGTCGACTCCCTTTTTTCGTGTCCAAGAAATACATCAATCATTCGTACACGTCGTCCACAGTCACAGGAATATAGATACATTACGTTTCGCCACCATTCACCACCATTTTGAACCTTTCTCTCTGAGCGTCTTACGCTCAAACTATACCCGGCGGACGACGCACCTCTCCCATGTCACCCCAGTTCTCCATGCTGCCGCTCTCCACCTCTGGATCCTGTGCTTCTCGGTTGACGCGCACGAATACCGGCGTGGACACGGTGGTAGTATCCACACTCACATGCGGCGGCGAACGCACCCCGAACCCGGCATCAATGTGAAGGAAACCCTGCGCATCACCATCATGCAGCTCCCGTATGCTGATGATAAATCGGGGGATGATGGGCGAAAGGGAGGCGCAGGTGAACGTGGCGAGGTAGAGCGTCGGCGTGTTGCGTGGTGTGTTTTCGACAGAGAAGAACATACAGATGAGGTTGTAAAGGCAGTTCCTAGCAAATGTGAGAGTGCATCGTCAGTATGAGAAGATGGGCGATGCGGTCATTGCATACACGACGAAATAAAGAAAGCCTTCTCTTATGAGTAGTGACATATAGCGGTTCGGTTGCCATTGCCCCGTCGCTTGGTACATTTCGACCGATTGTTTCAAGGTTTGGATGATAGAAAGAATTACCAGCGCAGAGGCGAGAACCAAGCGCGGGGTTGTTTTCAGCCAGAGAAACATTGGTGGAACGTTCATGATCGAGAAATTGCAGGTTGAGAAATTGTACAAGTGGACAGTTGTCACTGAGAGATGAGTTGGGAAATAAGTCAACAGTATCAAGGATCCGATTTACCTAGTACATACCTGACAAGTGGCCGGTGAGAGTTCGACAGATGTTCACGACAATGGAAGTCATCATTTGCACCACATAAATGCATAGAAGCACCCGAAGGATCGTCTTTGATAGATTCCACATTGCATATACACGCTGAATCATCACCACTATAATCCTAATCAGTATGGGTAAATACCGGCTCAGAGAACAAAATAACTGACTATCAGCGGTGAAAATAAACACAAAGTATCCCCAATAGCTGACTAGATACATCATTGTACCTGTGGGATATGCCGTCTCCCGGACGCGTTGTGAATCTCAGTTGATGGAGAATGCTTACAACTATTTCACTTTTTGAACACCGTAGCTTAGTCAAAATTATAAGCAGCACGTACATCTATTGGAATGGCATCATCAATGATAAGCCAGGTCGAAAGGGGGAGGATTTTACTTTCGGAGGTCCAGGAACAAAAGCAGTATTCTCTGAATGAGAATTCAGGCTTCAGCCAACGAACCCTGGCTGGAGCTTTGAACGTACCTAGTGCCATGGATCTTGGAATGGATTCGGAGTTAGCTATGCTGAAGAAATAAGTCAGCCAATGCACTTACACGAGCGAGAGAAGTCCAATATAGCGAACCTAATTTGGAACCGTCAGTCTAGATTACAGGACTTGCAAAAAGTTGTACACACGAGAACAAACATAGTAGAGACTGGGGTCCAGGGTCGGCACTGTGAGATTATCAGGGACATTGTATGCAGGTGATAATGGAGGCCCCCTTACCCAGACATACTCTACCTTGTTCTTTGTTAGCAATGAAATTGGGGAGTGAAGAAAACATGAAATACCTCCTTTGAGAACGTGAGGGCTGGGGTTGTGATGTTTCAGTGGTGGTGAGCACGAAATCTGCGCAAACGTATCACTCACTGTAATCATATAAGACAACCGTCATGGAAATGACTGCGTTGGCATGTTAGATGAATCCCCGCCGACGTTGAGAACAACCGTACGGCATGTATAGTTGTTTATAATGACAAGTTCCACCTCGGAATGTAGCTCGGAGGACATGGATCGTAAACGACGACGATGAGCAAGCAAGGCTTGAGTGGTGCAATCTCCAGGAAGACGGAGTGCAGGCTATTTATTGCCATTAACGGCCGTTCCACATTGATACGGGTCACCAATACGGCAGAATCACCACACTCTCATCATCGCCATGTGGCTGAAGAAGTAATCTCATGGCACTGAAACGTTGAACGATTAATGAACCGATGCAAGGGTATCGAGCATCCTCACCATGCATGTAAGAGTCACTGTGGCGTTCGCACGATGTATCCTGGTCAATCACATCCTAGAATGAGGGAGCCCCCAGAGAATTCATATGTGTAAGTCACCGTACGCTCCGTTTCATTGATCGTGGAGCGCTGGTGGAAGTTGTTAGAAGGGAAACATGAAAGAAGTCCATACATGGCACACCCATGATCTCCCTAATGTGTCCTTTAGGTTCCGACCCGGCACGAAAGTAGCGACGCGTCTTGTGAGCCTTGTGAGTACTGAACCACTTACAGTAATGATTGAAACAGCCGAGTGAGGCAAGATGAAAAGAATCAAGATGGATTGATCAATAAACTGATGCTGAGGCTATGTGAGTACCTTCTTCACCGTAAAAAGAACGACGTTATCTGTACAGCAAGTTCAACGTGTGGAGTCATTGGAGAGACGATGATGCAGACTCGCCGCCCGTCGGATCAACCTCTATTCAAACTCCGTCTAGAGCTCACTGGCAGCCAGTCGGCGAAGGACACTCCCACAACATAGAATTTAGAAATGTTCAGTCGTTTTTCGTGTATCTTTTCCACTATCGGACAACTTCCCAGATACGACGTATGCGCTAGCACATCTGCACATACTGTTGCATATCATTCTCTCAGACACGTCGGGCTCCTGTCAAAACAGACTACATACACTGTGCTTTCAGTGCGTCCAACACAAGTTGCTGCTTACTCTCAGCTAGTTGGTTTTAGAATTCTAGTGTCGTGTTGATGCCATAGTAATCCGTCGAGTTGGTGTTTCGCAGTGCACGAGCGCTACAGTTGCCGTTGCACTTTGTACTCGTCCGGTGTAGGATAAGTAGAGTGGCGAATACGTGAGTATTCAGTTTCGTTCCACTTCATTGCTCTTATGCTTTAGTTCTCAAAGTTTCAGAATTCTGACGCGTTTGTAAGCCGAACCCATCCATCACGTCGTGTTTTCCTGGCTGTCTTCCTGTGAGGAAGGGTTCATATAACGACTCGTTGAAGGTACACATGACATGGGCCATCCGTGTGAGACTGGCCACATTATCATGCATAACTGCGACCGACTCAACATGTTCACACTGGAAGTTAGTAGCTGTATACACAGCAAGTATAGCCTTGAAATTGTACCTTGATAACGAAGTTATCATGAGCTTTCATGCAAATAATGTGGCATTGAACAAGAATAATCGTGGACGCGCCGCCTCCTACAATCTTCATTCCTCGCACAGGGACATTGTGAGAAGGGCTAGCTTCTTGTGGTGGATCGCCCAAGGATCTGTGTCGCCCCTACCTTCCTGTTCGAAAAGAGAACTAGCAAGAGGTGGGCGAGTTGGTGAGCGGCGCGGTCAGATGCGTTCGAATGGAGTATGTATCGTGCCCAATTTCATTTAGATACTGACGCTCCCTGAAGCTGTTTCTTGGTTTCCGAGACTCGAAACAACCAATCTCTACTCGAGATGTGATTTGCTGTTCAACCACACCTAATATATGAACCGTCTGCGGCTCTGAATGTGGTTCTCTGATATAGGACACTCTGTTTCTCTACTGGACGGCCCAGGGACACCGCACGGAGACAGGTCCGATGTTTGTTCGAGTCTGGCAGGGGAATAGAAGATGCGTGAGTATCTGTTTCAACTTTCAACTCATCTCATTGCTCTCATGCTTGTTCGTTTTCAAACTGGGCATCGTTTCGATGTGCCTGTATTGATACCGTCATGGTCCAACGAAGCTCGGTGACAAGAATAAGATATAAACTACCAATTGACGGTCGGTCATGGTTGAAGCGCCGGGGAAGAAAGCCAGCCCAAACAAACCACTGGCCATGGCTCTGAGTAGCAATTGAGTCGCTCAAGGGGAGTCCCTTGAGGTAACGTACAGGTTTCGTACTACAGACAAGAAAAATGCTAAAGTAAGCCGCTCTGGGGCAGAGGTGGGAACGGGTGACGCGAACGACGCTACACCTGACGAGACAGCAAACGATCCCAGTGAGAAAGCGCATAACACACTACCGTGGGTGAGAGCGCACCTGGTGAGACAGGGGACGAGTCTCGCCGAGGCAGAGTGGCACGAGGAGAAGCTGGCGAGGTGAGGCGCTGGGGCAGCTACCTATGCCAAATGGTCTCATATAAATGGGAACCTGCAATTTACGTGCGAAAACTCGGTAGTTCAAATTCAATCATTCATCTGCATACTCACCCACAAGTAGGTTGGCTCGTTTCTAGTTCTCGTTCTTGTGAGCAGAAGGGGGACATCCACAATTTCACCTGAACCTGAACCCTCTCTGCTTGGCGTTTGACGTTTATGCCTTCAAGAACGGCCTGGCTAGAGCCACGGAGAGAATATAGCGGAAGACATGTAGGTAGTCAGTTCCAATCATTACCGACGCCTATCGACTTCATTCATCTACAATGGATACTATTGGCTTCTTTGATCTCAACTCTTCATTTGAGCCACCTTGCGAGGTCATCAGTTTGCAATGTTGAGCAAGCCAGGGGATAAGGAAAAGCCACTTGGCATCTATGGCCAAGTCGCAGAAGTACTGCAGATTGTTTCTCTACGCAATCTTTTTGCGGCCAAGGGTTGGATCCATGCCTCTGAAGATTTCCAACATTGAGCGTCAATTCTCTCGTATGAAACCTCCCTTTACTTGTTCACCACCTGGCGACTCTGCCGTCATCACCCGAAAACCGTGCTGTCGTC
This sequence comes from Boletus tylopilopsis, assembly GCA_038093875.1. Taxonomy (NCBI): domain Eukaryota; kingdom Fungi; phylum Basidiomycota; class Agaricomycetes; order Boletales; family Boletaceae; genus Boletus; species Boletus tylopilopsis. The sequence continues at coordinate 1,940 of JBBPTB010000309.1, read as the reverse complement.
AAAAATCTGACATCGTCACTCGCCATGGATTATATCTTTCTGCGTGTCATACAACCGTTGAATCGAAGCAAGCCCAGACGAGGTGATTCATCTCGCACCCGTAATGCAGTTTCTTGGCTTTCACTCCGTGATCGGGGGGACGGAGAGACGAACAAGATCACGTCGATGCTTTATAAGGATGATGATGTGGTGGACGAGTCTGGTCTTCTGGATTATACCCGTGCAGCGTTGGCGCTGAACAAGACGATGAGATCTGTTTGTGTACCACTTGATCAGCAGATTCTATATATCCATCTTGGTGCCTAGTCCCAGGTACTTTTCAACATGCTTTTCATCCCACGTACTCACCAATAAATCCATCCAGGTGGAGAAAGTAGGGGAAAGCTCTGATTTAGAAATCTGTTGTGCAGAATGAAGTCCAAGTCGAGGCAAGACAACTGTCCGTGATGCCGATCATGCTGTAATTACAACAGTGCAGAGGTAATGATACAACGATGCACTTCTCACCATTGTCTGGGTATTCCATTGTTAAATTGTGTCGCAGACGGTATCTTGCAAACCATGCAAGGTCTGGAGCAGCTGAGTACCTCACAAGACAGTTCTGAAATACTTCGAATCCCAGATCACATGTCTTCCCTTCTTCCCATGGATTCGTGAGTCGTCCCGCTGCGAAAAGGGATAAAAGGGGGTCTTGTTAGCTGCATCTTGCTCCCCCAGCACTCGAGTATACCTTTAATCTTCTGATTTCTAAACTCGCACGAACCTATTCACCATGCGTTTCTCTCTCTTCGCTGTTCTGGCTGCGTTGACAGTCGTCAATGCTTTGCTGGCTCCGAATGATGCCCCTTCCGGGGACGTTTCCAAATCCAGCGGAGTCGTGATAGTGCCGTGTGGCAGCGGTTGGGTAAGTCTCCTCACAAAGGAAATTTGCCATGAATCGCTGAGCGACATCACAGCCCTATCCATAGGTCTGTCCATAGGAGGCGTAAGATAAGCTTGGAAGTCGGACTTTAGCACCCGACTCGAAGACAGTATCCATTGTGCTGCAGAGAGGTGTTGTGAGGTAGACATTGTCCTGTGACTTGAGAGTTCTGAATCATTGCTGGGTGGCATGATGAAATCGTGTCTTGAATGCGTTTTCCAGGATATGGTGATTCAATCGCTTCTTTGGACGATGGGCATGCTCGACATTCAAGCTATGCCTTCAGAAACCTGCCAGTGACGACGCTCCATGTATTAGTACTGCCATAAATGGTGAAGCGCTTGCTTGAGCGTTGGAAAGAGTGATAATTAAGACACTGGGTTCCAGATTCAGTGTGTAGTGATGTGGGAAGATTCGCGACTCGGATGGTCTAATTCATGTTTCCACAGCCAAGCTCAGGTTCCATCATTTCCATTTCAGGAATTCGGGGGTAAAAAGGCAAGCAGGAAATTGCATCCTTTCGTCTCAGTCTAATATATGGGAGATACCCGGAGTCACCACGCTCGGTGGTGACCCCGCTGGTGACCCCGCGTGACGCCAAGCGAGGTCACCACGCCAGTATACGCCTTGTGACCTGGCGTGGGAGCTCGGCAAATCGGCCAAAACGGGTAAAGGGGGTCACGCGCGCGTGCCGTGTGGGTTGCCGTGCCCCCTTAGCCCAGCTTGGTCTGGGAACCGATGACTTAAGCATCGGCGACGGCCGCGACTCGACGTCCGACCCATTCGTTCCATTCGTTCTACTCGTTCCACTCGGTCCCATCGGTCGACGACGCTGCCCCAAGGACGGATCGAGGTTGACGAGTGACGGCCTGCCTCGCTCTCTGTTGCGTACGCTGGCCTGTGCGCCGCCGCGTGCTGTCTCTCTCCCCAACACGCGGTCGTCGCACGCAAGAGCGGACTCGCTTTCGGCCTGCGCAAGCCCTTCGCCGTCCCCCCCCCCCCCCCCCCCCCCCCCCCC
>JBBPTB010000308.1:0-25032 GCA_038093875.1 Boletus tylopilopsis | reverse complement strand
GACTCACTTGTACGTATTATACTTCGTGTCCTATCGTTTACCTTAGCGTCGGATACCGTTGGGGCTGTACGAGCATGCCTCCACACTAGTATAAAGTCTGTCCTTTCTCCCAGGACTCCCCTCAGTCGTTTCCACCCTCTTGGGCAGTGGCTGAGGTGAGTATCCTACCTGTTACTTTACTACTTTAGCTAATCCATGTAGTTGGGCACTTCCTGCCCCTATTTAGTTTTCACAGGGTTATCTTCAACTCCAGGAATGTGAAAGCAGGTTATCATCACCATTTTTCTCAGATTGTTTACCTAGTGGAGTGGAGCTGGACTGATTGGGTATGTATTGATTTTTGACTGCTGAATGATGCACTGTAAAAAAAACACTTGTGGTATTGTAGACAATTTCTCTCTCCAATCCTAGACAGCATTGGCATTCACAATAACCAGACAAAGAATATCATCAATCTTTCCAGATATTCCTGGGGTTTCATTAATGGTACATTCACTACATTGATAGTGCCTTGATACTCTCAAAGGAGAGTATTCTTGGTGAGTAATGTGAAATAGATGCTGCCCTTCTAACACTCCTGCAGACATGTCTTATCTCTATCTTTCTTGTGTTTTTGGTGTGGACTGTAGCTAGTGCACAGTATTCAGTCACTCCAAACAAGGTCTTGGCTCAAGTAGTGCTAGCATGAGTACTCAAGTCAATGAAGCCAGAATTCACATTCTCACCACACATCCATAGCCTCATCTTTTTGTACAGTCTGGCTTACAACATGGGATTTAATGCCATGCCTTACAGTAAGCATCACTCCTGATGTTGACATCTCCTGTCATATGCATCTCACTGAAATGTGAACAGCTTACTTGGTCAAGCTTTTCCCATTCCATGTCAGAGCCAGAGGTATTGCCTTCTACCAGTGGTGGTGCTGCAGTGTGGCATTCATTAACCAGTTCATGAATCCTATTGGAATTGAGCTCACAGGTGTGTCTATCCATTGCATCCATCCAACTTGTAGTCTCATAAAATTGTTGTGGGGTGACAGGTTGGAGATGGTATATCATGTAAGTGCCCCTTTTGGGCATGAGTGTGCATGTGTTAAAGGATGTCAGCTATTGTGTTTGGATCACTTTCGAGGGCGTGTTCATCTACAACATGTTTCCTGAGACATCCTGGCACACACTCAAGGAACTCACATTCTGTAAGTGTACCAATTTCTCCGAGAAAAGACTATCTTCCTATCTATGCCCCAATAGTGTATGAGGAAGAACGCGAAGCAGTCATGCAGAGCAAGGTTGAGACACTGCGTGAACGTCATGAAACTGAGACGTATGGTACGATGGAGGATAGGACTTCACAATGAACAGTAGATTAGTGGGTTGGGTATTATATATATCCTCGTCGAGACAATGTACTTCAACTTTGATTATTCCCCGTCAAAAACGCTGTGGGACGAACACACACAATGTAGGTGCTGTTAGCTAACAAGGTCCACCAGCAAACTTGCATTGAGATTACGACAACTGAAATTAGTCCAGTAGGTGACTTGGCCCGACGAGAAGTGTCTCGATGCTCCATTTAGAACGAAGGTCGACAGAGTAGTCGTCATAATCTCCAGCAAGAAATCTATACATGGAAGCCCAACCAATCATTGCGGCATTGTCTGATGCAGTCATTAGCCTGCGCAAGGCGCAAATTGAAAGGAGCGGCATACCCGTGCAAAGTTCGATAGGTGGATAAATGAGCGATATTTCGCAATCGGGACTATAGTCGTCCAATGCTTCCTTTAGTCTATAAACAACCTCATCGTCAAAACACATCGCGAGGAATGACAAACGTGTGAACCTTGCTCTCAAGTACAAGTTACTTGCTACACCCCCGCTCACGACGACTTGTCGTACATGGATCCCCTCTCCCCGGAGAACGGAAAGGCAGTGCACAAGTTTTTCGGAAAGCTGCTTCGCCGCCCCATCCTGGAACGCCCGTCCGAGGGCGCGTCGATGCGGTTCCGTGAGCGGAGCCTTTGACGTGAATATGTGCCGCTCTACCGCGGAATGGAGTCCGCTAAACGAGAATGCGAGTTGCCCAAGCATAGGGACCGAGAACGGGCGTATCTCCGGGGTGTTCAAGTCATCGGCGTCTTGGCGACAAAATTCTTCTAGTGCGGCTGCCGGCCCTCGTGCACCCCAGGGCATCTTCAGCATACGGGCCACCTTGTCATATGTACGACCAACGCTTTCGTCGACGGTATTCGCGAGGATGCGAAAAGACGAATGAGAAGTTGCAAGGACAAGAAGGGTGTGTCCTCCAGATATCAACAACGTTAGGAACGGAAACTCCGGGTGCTCTCTTGGAGGAGACGTGAGGAGGGGTGTTAGTGCGTGCGCTTGCTAAAGGAAAATGTGGGGCTAGTGAGAAACGTGGCCTGCATCGTGCGTATCCGCAAAACCTCACCATATGGTGCACACCAACGAGCGGTTTGCCAAGTGCGGCAGCCAGGGTCTTGGCTGCGTTTGATCCGACACTGAGACAACCTCCGATACCTATTCCCCGGTATGAGCTGTCGAAACGCGTGCTTCAAGGCGTCCGCACTCACCGGGTCCTCTCGTGAAAGCAATACCGTCGATCTGCTGCATCGACAAGCCGGATTCACCGAGTGCCCTTTGGACGGCGACAGGCTATGGAAATACACTTCCTTCGACAATCTGAGTTTGTCTCGGGGTACTGTATGCTCACCATGTTACGCTGGTGCCCTTCTATCGCAACCGTAGGGTGAATGCCACCAAAATCTTCGTGTCTGCACAATATACAAACAAAATGACCAGTAAGCACCGGAGCACCTCGGAGCACCTAGACTCACAAGTCGTGTTGCTTGATGACTACATTGGACAAGATGTGTCGCGACGATGTCACGACTGCCGCGCAAGTATCATCGGCAGAACTCTCGACCGCTAGGACTGTGAACTCCCTGCGTATGCCACTTGCAACGAATGAACAGATTACTTGCACAGATTTTTGTCGAAATATACCCAGACGGCGTGATGGTAATGGAACCTGGGCTCGAACCAGCGCAAACTTGAACATGCGCCAAACTGCAAAAACTTGCCGAATGACTGGCTCATCCGGGCCGCTAGACCGCCTTCACAGCCACACGGAGACAAACGTGGTACGTGTTTATTACAAGAGACATGCGCAATGTCCGAATCTCATTCCCAAAAACACAAGCATCCGAGTCGTACCTCGTCGTAGCTCATCGTGCCAGTGACTCCCAAGTTCACGATCATCAATGTGCGCTATCCCCGTGCACTTCAAGCGGAATGCCCTCTGAGTCGTCCATACCACTCTCCACCGGCAAACCCTCTACATCCGCTGACAACCCAAATCCACTGTCGATCCCTTGCCATCGGTTATGACGGTCACGGTCGTATAATTCCCGTATGCTAATGATGAAACGGGGCATGATGGCGCACGAAAGTGAATAACTAAAAGTGTCCAGGAACAGCATCAAACCGATCAAGGGTAATCGCAATGCATTGACGATATTGAAGAGCAGATTCCTGGCTCAAAGCAAAGCGTATGGATGGTTAGGTTCGACAAGATAAGAGAGAGATGGTGCACGAGAGTGGTGGGGACGGAACAAGCGAGACATACACGACAAAATAAACGGCGCCTTCCCTCAAGAGTAACTGCATCGACCGATTGGTCCGCCAACGTTTGGTCAGTTTGTACATATCAACTGACTGTTTGAAGGTTGGAATGGCGGCAAGAATTAACAACGTAGACCCGAGAACAAATCTGGGTATTGCCCTGTATGTCGCGGAGGGTGTTGCGCGGGATGCGTAACTGCAATATTTGAGATTATGGACTTGAGCGACTGTCACTAACGAGAAGGAAGGTAAGAGCTTGCATTGGGACTTTTAAATTTACCCAAAACATGTACCTGAAATAATTTTATTAGGACTGTTGTAGATACCTTCCCAAACAGCAGAGACAATGATTTGTGGGACGTAAAAGAGCAAGAGGATACCGAGGATTATCTTCGATTGATCCCACATCGCATAGACACGTAGGATCATCACTACTGTGAGATACATCAACACAGGGAGAAACTGAACTAGGAAGCTTGTGAGCGTACGATCGGAAGCAGCCAGGAACAATATATATCCCCAGTCACCTAGCGCAAGCATTGCGGTGCCTTCGAACCAGATTTCATGCTAGTACTGAGACCTATAAACAGATGGACTTACACCTATGTGATCACGAATGTCATAGCGATGAGTTATAAAGATGGAGGTACACCTACGTCTACTGCGATTATCAGTGATGTGTTAGAGTTCAAGCTTAAAAAACTGACTTGAACGGGTCCAGGTATAAAAGCACTACCAACTATACGAATGTGCGCCTTAGCCAGCCTTTCTCAACAATGACATGTCACCATTGGACATACTGAGTGCAAGTGTGCTTGAAAATGGTGGGAGTTAGCAATATTTCTAAGTATGACTCATGGCACTGGACGTACATAGCCCAACAAAGACCGACGTAACGAACCTACCGGAACGATGAGTTTATTGCACGTGCAGTAGGTCCCAATTTTTTTTAGGAACTTTATAAACATACAATAATGAACAATACCGAGACCCGAGTCCAGGGTCTGCACTGCAGTAGCAGCGTCAGGGACATGGAACTTGACCATTGGCTGCATTTCCTTACCCAGATGCATTCTATCTTTTTGAATCGATCAGCCATCACAGAAAAAACGAGACGAGACTTAAAATAAGATACCTCTCTCGATAAGGTGAGGACTGGTGACGGAATTGCAATAGTCATCCTAAAACGAGGATATGCATAGGTCAACACTCACTATAGTCGTATCCAACCACGACGATTATGATGACTAGGTGGGTCAACTGATGAGTCTGATCAGGGTCTTAAGCGAGCTCACCAGCAGCACAGCAATTTATTTGGATATCTTTCAAAGCGGACTCTACGGAGGAGAATTCGGACATATGATGTGAAAGACAAACGTTGGAATGGACGCCAGGCTGAGGAAAGAGTCGAGCGAGAGGGGACCGAAGTAGGTCGACTCTGAGCGCTGAGCGTCCAGGTTCAAGTTTAAGATGGGCTTCTCTGACTCGGATCGGTCCATACGGGTACATAAGCCTTGAGGTTCCGACATAGCCACACGCATTTGTAAAACGTTCGTTCTTCGGTGAAAAAACTATTACCGCGACCGACTTTGACTCGACCCGGGATGACCAGCAAAATAAGGACCTCAGCGCTGGCAATCGCCCAACTCGCACCACGTATTATGCGCATGCGCAGCGCCGCCGTTTCTTGGATCTGGACGCGCCAGGCGAGCACCAGACCGTCCAAGGACGAGCAAACGCTCGCAAAGTCGGCCGACATGCTCAACGTGCTCATGGGCTCGACTCTCGGCCTCAATCTCAAGTCCACCCCCGTTCCTGCACCTCCACAGCCCCACGCCCCGGGCATGGACGCAAACAACCCCGTAACTGACATGTTTATCCCTCCCGCACACGACCCCCTGCTCGACTACATCGCTGGCGTCATCCAACAACACGGACACCGTGCACGCGCTGCTCGCACCGTTTCCCGTATGCTTCTCCATATACACACTTTTACGCGCGCACCTCCCACACCCATCGTCCGAGAGGCCATCATGACTGCCGCCCCTGCCGTCCGCGTCACCTCTTTCAAATATGGAACGAAAGTAATGATGACGCCGCAACCATTGACGGAGAAACAGCGCGTGCGTGCTGGACTCAAGGCAATCATTTCAGCTAGCGAATCGCGGTCAGGGAAGAGTCTCGAAGTGCGACTGGCGAGAGAAATGATTGCCGTCGTACAGGGGGAGAGTAGATCGCTGCAGGAAAAGGAACGTTTACACAAATTAGCCATGGTAAACAGGTCAGTGCCATTTCATTTCCGATCGTGTCTCGTTGACTGAACTTCTTTGTCAGGGGAAATCTACGAAGATGAAGTGTCTCATGGAATTCACCACTGTCGCGCATCATTCGTACTCGTGTCCAAAAACAAATTTTCTCTTAGATGAATGGTATGCGTAACCGCCACGAATAAATTCCATCGCTACCTTCTCGTGTTCTCTCGACCACGTGAGTCGGGTGACTTGTGGTGTCCATACATCAAAAGGATTCGTTGTCACAACAGCTGCCACTTCCAATCCTGATAATCGTATCCTCAGGGTCTCACCGAAACGGTGCGCTACATCCCCTCTCAGGCCGTCTTCAGGATTGAACCAATAAGGTCATTCATGGAGAAACTACGGAAGTGGTAGGTTCGGAGTCGTATGACTATTCCCAGTTACTTGGGATGACGATAGAGGGACTGTGGAAGCTAGAGATGACCATATGTCATCGAGGGCGACAATGCAGGAGTGCGATTACTCCCTTCACCTGTCTTCTAAGGCGTCGTAGGTATCCAGTGTCTGCCCATTTCCCAACAGTCCCTGGAGCTCGGAATTCCCGCTTTCTGCCTGCCTCCGATCATTTTCGTATACTATAGAGGTGTCAGTAGACGTAAAAATTGTCGTTCGACCATCCACACTCACGGAATGTTAGCTCTTCGAGTGTTCGCCCTGACGTTTCTGGAAACGTGAAGAAGACAAATACAACTTCGAAAGCGATCCACACGCAATAGCTAACATCATTCAACGTTCAGGATCAGTTCCTTTTTCCTTTGGGTTTCATCGAATGGCTTCTTACATGATGTAATACTTCCAACCTTCCTACCCAGCACCTTTCATCAGTCGCCAATCAGATAAAATGAGGAGACAACGTACCTGCAACTTCAATTCCAATTGGATTCACAAATTGATTGACGAACCCTGCGCCACGGCCCCACCACTGGAAAATAGTGATACCCTTGGCTCGAGTATGAAAAGGGAAAAGCTCGACTAAGAAAGCTACGCATTTCATTAGCGATAGCTTCGTGATGATAATGGTATCCTAAAGCTCACTATATGTCAGAGCATTGAATCCTATATTATAGGCTGGGCTATACACAAAAATGAGTCTATAGAAACATGGTGAGAATAGAAATGGCTCGATGAATGACAACGCCCACAATAGCACTAGCTGGGAAGAAAGCAGGCTACCGGTTAGTGCATATTGTGCACTAGCTATGGTCCAAGCGATGAAGACGATTAAGAGAGAAATAGTACACGCCTGAAGGAAGGTTTAACACGATGGTATCGGCTTGGGAGTACACGTTACCCACCAGAAACATTCTCCGCCGTGGAAATCGGGATACCGTCAATGCGAAGAATGTGCCATTGACAAGGCTCCATCCATCCTTGGCAAAGTTTATGATGTTCTTCGTCCGGTTGTCATGGATTCCAATGTTGTCCAAGACTGGGGAGAGAAAATATCTTACAACAAGGTCAAGAAACCGTTCAACAGAAGGGCAAAATTTCTGGTAGGACTCACGATATTAGTCCATTACCGCTCCACTGGGTGAACAGTCCCAGGAAGGTTGTAATCATCACCCGCTTTCGCATCCCTCTTGTCGACAATAGTTCGCTCCAGCTCATTTCTGTGGTCTTCAATTCTTCCTGAAGTGTCTCCTCGATCTGTGTATACTCCGCCTTGACGAATTCCGAATTTTCATCTCCTTCTGCATGGTACTTCACGAGGATGGCGTATGCTTCATCGCCCCTTCCTTTTGACACGAGCCATCGAGGAGACTCTGGGAGGAACTGGATGAAGGATAGTTGAAGTAGACTAGGGACTACTTGAAGAAAGGATGGAATCCTCCACCCCCAATTGTTGGACATTGCATATGTCCCGAGGGTCACACCAGCGGCGGACAGAGAGCCTGAGAGGATGAACTCAATTGCCTCGCATCATTGAACACCACCTCAACTTACCGACCATGTAACACGCGTTAAAAAGCGAGCCCATGATCGCTCGCTCCTTGGGATGTGACAGTTCTTCACGTAGCTTCACCCCATATACATAGCAAGTCGAATTGTGACGCACCTCCGATCAGCGAAGGGGCCGCTACCACAGCGAAGACGATGCCCAAGCCCAAGATAAAACGAGCCACGATAAACATCATGACTGGGGTAAAAGAATAAAAATGTCTTGGAATTCAGCATTATCGACCACTTACGATTCAACGCAGCTCCTTGTAGAACTCCTCCGATCATCATCAATATGCTACCAATAAATATTGCATACCGCCTCCCGAACTTATCGACAATCGAGGGGACAATCGGAACAGCAACAATAGCACCTAACGAATACACGGAAGACACCAAGCCCAACGAGGCAGAACGAGGATGGTGAAAGTCTGCAATCCCAGTCAGATATTTACAATGCGAAAAATGCTAGAAACACCCTCACACTCAAGCCACGAAGGAACGGCTTGGAGGCCATTTAACATGGACGAATCAAAACTTTGGCATATCAACAGTGCGTTATCAATGGTATGCTGAAAAACACTTGCCCACTCGTCATTTCCACTCCAATGCATGTGGGAACCATCACGAGATACAACAGTCTGAGATTGGGCTTCCTGTACCATGGGACTTTGTCTTGCTGAGCTAGTCGAGAGACAATCGCATCGTTATTCGCCAGCTGAGTATCCGTCCCATGTGTTGATCTTCGTGAAACCATCTTGATGACGATATGTGGATTGCGAACCCAAGGCTTCCGTTTATCTTTCCTCCAAACTCTTGCGGCGTTACGATGCTGGGACGTCGAGTATGTTCTCGACGGAGTCAACCAGGTTGGCTTAGGGACTCTTAACGGGCAAAGATTGACCTAATAGCCAGGGCCTCCATAGATACCAATTACGTCGCAGCGGTCTCAGGTTGGCCCGGGACTCCGGGAGGTGGGAGTTTCTTTGACCAGTGAACCAGATCGGGCCGAGTGCTCAAGCGCTCAGCGCTCATTATTCATTCGAGTTGGCGATGTTGTACAACGATGTTTTTCATAACTCAGTAACGATCACATTCAGTAACGATCACATTCACATGCAACGATCGACAAACAAGATGCATGTCATCGCTGCTCGCCTCTGCCGTTATCCTCCATCGTACCATATGTCTCAATTTCATCCCGTTCGAGACGCAGTGTTTGGACCCTACTTTGCATGAGTGCCTCCCGTTCTTCCTCGTACACTATTGGGGTGCGAATGAGAAGATAGATGTTCTTTCAGAGAAACCGGCACACTTACAAAATGTGAGCTCCTCGAGTGTATGCCCAGAAGTCTCGGGAAACATGGTGTAGATGACCACAACCTCGAAAGCGATCCACACACAATAGCTAACATCTTTAACCCGTGCGCATTCACGCATCAACGGAGAACTTACACAATATACCATCTCCAGCCTGCCGAGCCCCGTCGTCTTGATTAGACTACGAGTTAGACGGATGCAGCAGATGAACACACCTGCGAGGTCAATCCCGATAGGATTCACGAACTGATTAAAAAATGCAGCACTGCGAGAACACCATTGGTAGAAACCGATACCCTTGGCACGGACATGGAAAGGGAAAAGCTCAACCAAGTAAGCTGTTTTCATCCCATTGAGCTGTGCCCGTAAGTTGTCACGCATAGCGAAAGACTTACTATAAGGTAGAGTGGTGAATGCTATGTTATACACTAGACTATGGAGAAAGATGAGACTATGAAACGCGTGGTGAGAATGGAACAACGGTGTTTTCAACTGCGTCATACTCACGCGAGGACTAGTTGTGCTGCGACCTTGCTATGGGTGGACGAGTACTCTGCACTAGCTACAGTCCATGCCAGAAATACAACAAAGAGGCAGACAGAGGAGATCTATGAATATAAGAGTGGTTCCACAAATAATTGTTGCTGATGCCACTTACTAAAAACACTCTACGTCGAGGGTATTGAGATACTACCAAAGCAGCAAATGTACCATTAACATAGCTACAGGCAGAATTGGCAATGTTGATAATGTGTTTTGTCCGGTTGTCGTGAACACCAATGCTGTCTAAAACGGGGGAAAGGAAAAGGCTTTTTGGGCTATAAGTACTCAACAAGCAGCAGTGAAAGCATGGCATACGTAGTCAATCCAACTCCACTCCATTGGACACACAATCCGAGGAATGCTGCGACAACGACCCGCTTTCGCATTGCCATGTTTGATAACACTTCCGTTTGGTTTATGCGGGTAATTTTTAGCTCAGCTTCCAGCGTCTCCTTGATTTGAGTATACTCTGCTTTGACAAACTCGGAATTTTCGTCCCCTTCTGCATGATATTTCACAAGAACTGTATATGCTTCATTCCCTCTTCCCTTTGATACAAGCCAACGAGGAGACTCTGGGAGGAACCAGATGAACGTGACTTGCAGGAGGCCAGGGAATACTTGAAGGAACGATGGAAGTCTCCACCCCCAACTATTGGTCATGGAAAATGTTCCGAGGGTCGCTGTGGCGGCAACTACGGCACCTACGAGGAATCTTAGCTTAAGGCCTTTCAATAAATATCCTTTGGTTACCAAGGTCATAAGTGGTAGTGAAAAGGCAACAAATTATAGCTCGTTCATTGGGATGCGAGAGTTCTTTACTGTGCTTAATGGCAAATATAAAAAATAAGTTCACTTTTCCGTACCTCCGATTAGGGAAGAAGCAGCTACGATGCAGAGGACATTGCCAACTCCGAGGATAAAACGAGAAACGTTAAACATCATGACTGATATGCTGAGTATGAAAAGTGACTTGGAGTTCAGATGTACTGCTCACAGTTCAACGCAGATCCTTGAAGGATACTTGCAATTATCGAGATTAGACCTCCAAGCAAGATGGGGCATTTCCTCCCGATCTTATCGACGACAGAGGGGACAAACGGAACAGCAGCAATACAACCCAGAGCATACATGGCAGCCATGAGACCCAGTGTTGCAGAACGAGGATGATGATAGTCTATCGTTAGAGTGAACCCCTGCTGGCTCGCTAAGGAGCCAAACTCTTACATTCGAGCCATGAAGGTACAGCTTGCAGGGAGTTCATAATGGATGCAGAAAAACTTTTCCCTCGTCATGAACGAAGAACGCATGTAACAAGAATAACACTTGCCCAGTCGTCATCTCCACGGCAAGACAAGTCGGAGCCATCAAGAAGTATAAGAATCGAAGGTTGGGTTTGCTGTACCATGGAACCTTGTCTTGCTTTGCGAGGCGGGAGACGATCGCGTCATTACTTTCTAGTTGCACATAACTGTCTTGCACACTCTGCGCATCCATTTCGTGGCGGGTGAAGCTGGTAACGCTTTCCTGTTGAATGAGCGATTGTTCAGAGGCACTGACGTGATCCAACACGCAGGGTGTGGAATAAGGGAGGCTCTTACCCTCCAGATGGGGATCATCCAGACCTGTTTTACGTGTGATAAGTAACTAGGTAGACCGTGTGACGCCGTCCAAGAGCAATCTGGAAACACGACTTTTTAGGACAACGACGAGAATTGGCTTCGAGATCCCCAAGGTTATCTGAAGGCCCAACAGCAAAAGGGATGGTGTCAGGAGAGGCCGAGCGTGCTCGAAAAGGCCATCGTTGGCATCAAATCTTGAGTTTGTTACGTTTGTATTGTACATACATAGCCGGTTTTGTCCAGCTTAGTCAGCAACATCACCCTCGAACTTGCAAGCTTGAAAGACGTGTGCCACTCCTTTCCTCACTTGAAAGCATGTTGATCAAAGTCAAGGTGCGTTTTTCTCGATTATACGTATGTAGATGAGTCGGCCTAATGTTTTGCGTTTCCAGACGCTCACTGGCAAGGAAGTAAGTGCACCGAGAAACCCTACTCCACTCAGTCTCATCGCCGAGGCTGGTGTTTAGATTGAATTAGACATCGATCCGGAGGACAAGGCGAGCCCTGAGATCATTTCTTCAGACGCCTGTTGACATTCTGTCCATCATAGATCACGCGGATCAAGGAGAAGGTCGAGGAACAGTCCGGCGTGCCACCACCACAGCAAAGGTTGATCTTTGGTGGCAGACAGATGTAAGACGCGTTCTCAATCCTACACGGTTTCCTACTCAAGAAATATATAGGCCAGACGATAAGACTGCCAAAGAGTTCAACGTTACAGCTGGATCAGTCCTCCACCTCGTCCTCGCCCTGCGCGGCGGTTTCTAAATATCTCCCCAAACTACTCGCTTGTATGAAGGACATAGGCATAGGATCATAGAACACCATTAATGTTCATTGCTTTTCCACAACCTTATCTATTCGAGTCGCTCATCACAATTGGAAGTCTGCATGCTCTTCAGAATTTCAAATCTAGAGCTCACGCTTCTGGCACACCAACGATATCCGCACCAGGGAGCAGCCACCGAAACGTAACACTTAATCTGATTCCTCTTCTGATCAGGCAAGGTGCATGGCATCCACCCTCGTTTTCAACGAGATCGTGGGTCCTCCCTGGTATCCCGTGCTTCCAATCGTATCGCGCATCTTTTGACATCACCAAAACACTCCTCTCTGGGAGGTATAGATCCCATTTCTTTACCTCACCTCCGCGTTCACCGGAACCCTCAGCGACACCTCCCACTTGTTCAAAGGACATGACGCAACTTCCGCACAAACTGACCCCAATGATCCCATCATCGAACCTGTTCAACAAGTCCACATGCGGCGTAATACCTTCGCCAGGACGATACAGATTCAGAATCGCCTGTCGTGCCCGAGGCGGCGCTCCCTTGGACGGAAAGAGATGATTATGGAGATCGCCCGGAATCCAAGGCTGCAACAAGGCAGACAGCCGATGGAGCAGCTGGACCAAGGTCGACGGCAGACCCTTGCCCATCCTCGCGTCCACGTCGTCATCTTGGTCGTCTGCGGCTGACGTGGACCGTCCAAACAACATGATTTGGTTGACGTCTCTGTCGTCATCGAAATAGAGACGCATGCATTCGTCCATAATATGTGTCGCCAGCTCAGCGGGGATGAGGATAGGTGGGACGAACAGTCCCGGTATGGGGGGAATATGGCGTGTCGCCACAGGCATCGACGTGGAAGATGGTTCATCAAAAAGTGAGTCCAGGCTGTCCGTGTCCGAGGTTGAGTCTGGTGCGAGGGATGTTGGCATATTCAATGACATGGCCTGCTGTAATGATCGTTGTGATCGATGGTCCTTTAGTAGACATGCACTTACCCTGGGTGGAGATGGGATCAAGCTAGAGTCGTGGTGGCATCAGAACGCGTGTCTACTTCATGATTTTGGTTCTCGTGAGAATGTACAGCCTAACGCCGCATCAAACTTGAGTTGATAAAATCATCTCAGGTCAATGATGCAATGTGATACTGACCACACGAGGTGACCTTGACGGATCCAGGAGGGAGAAATCAATGCAAGATCGATCCTAGGCTCTGGAGCGGAGCTCCGAGTCAAGCTCTCCGATGCACGGTGATATTTTGGTGTAACATGCAAGGCAATCAAAGGAAGCCTCGGTGGACGTTCAATCGACCCATCGTGCGGACTCTGCCTCAAACTAGGAGGCATTGCCGTCGTGGCGGCGTCTCGAACGAAAGTGAAGATTGCCTAGAGTACCACCTCACCCGTGCATGTACGGTTTTTCAAGTCTAGGCTAGCTATCGAGACCGTGAACAAGCTCAACACTAGGAGACAAAGTACGTACATGTCAATGGATGAACTTTTCATCGACGGCGGACTCACCATGTGTCCTGTCAGATCGTAAAACCAGACGACATTCTGCGTGGCATGGGTCGGAAGGAAGGAAAGCCTACAACTGAAGCGATTGCTTTGTTCGACTTGCCGTCCGAGTCGTGTTGATGAAAAGAAGCATGCTCACGCAACGGCATTACACTGACACATGGAAACCCGATTCCAATTTGACAACCATGTCAACCATCATTCATGCGTAACTAGAGAGCATTTTCCATATACGCCAAGGTAGGAATTCACCTCCGTTGCGGACGGAAACCGTCTTTGTACACTGGCACGGGCGTACATGCAGCCTGAGGCTCTGTATGGAACGGGAAAAAAACGAATGACCACCGCAGGGATCGAACCTGCAATCTCCTGATTCGTAGTCAGACGCGATGCCATTTCGCCAGGCGGCCTTGTTTCGTCATCGAAAAAATGCTGATATAATCGTGGAGCGAACAAGCCAGGCTGAAACCACGTGAAACTTTGTACACCATTTCAGTCTTGACTTGGTTCTTGCTTCATTATTAGCGGAGAGCGTTGCTTGCTCTCGCTCATTTGGATGTTGGCCGGTTCTCTCACTCCACGCCCGCGACCTCCTGCTAGGTTACGGCGCGCCTCTTCCCAGGTCAAATCATCACCACCTCCTCCCTACCGCCCACCACTCCCCGACGATCCACTCATTCAAAGTGAGCATGACAGACTCACCACCGAGTCTCCACGGAATGATTGGGCTCGTTACCCCTTGGAACAATGGGACGACCGATCGAGAGAAGAACTCACTGATCTTCTCCACAAGGCCGACGAAATCATCAAGGATCGGGAACTCGGTGGGTACCCAAACCATTTCTCTGGATACGCTGACGTGTAGCCCGTATAGAGCTCAACAAGACGAGCGCGGTCTGCAAGAGCTTGTACGAGAACAATCGGGAGTTGAAGACGAGACACCAGGCGTTGTTGGCGCGCTTACCCACTTCCCCTGCGTCCTCGTCGCCGGTGGGCTCTTTGAATCCTTCGCCCGTGTCGTCCGATGCTCAGCTACCGCAGTCACCGCACTATTACAGCGCAGACGATTCGAACGCTGGCGTGTTGAACCCACACTCTCAACCGCATTATCGTCGTGTCTCTGTCTCACCTGCAGACTTGGCTCTCTTGTCGGACCAGAACGCAGAACTTCTTGCTAAGCTCGAAAAGCTCGAGTCCGAGTCCATCCAGGCCGATCAAGCTGGCCGACGGAAACTCCGGTCGTTGGAGAAGGAGATTCAGGGTCTTCGAGACGAACTCGACAAGACACGTGCAAGAAGCGACGAGCTCGAGAAGAAGGCTCGCGTGTTCAGCGAGGGTGCTGCACTGCGAGATGGCGAGACGGAGAGAAAAAGACGCGAAAGGGAACAGAGATTGCGTGCATTACGAGCCAAAGCGGATACTGGAGATCAGGAGAAAGAGATTCCAGATTTCGCTCCGACTGGCGCGCTTCCCTTCAAGAACAGGCTTACGCCCAGACGTAGGCACATCTCAGAAGCCGTCGTTCGAACTCATTCAGCCAACGAAGACGTCTTTGACGAGCAACCGCGAAGGATGAGCTTGAAAACTGGGCTCTCGCGATCCGCGTCTCTATCACATCATTTCCGATTCCCTCCATCGACCCAATCGCCTGCAACTACGACCCACGAGTATGCTCTCGTGTCTCAACTCCTGTTTAAAATACGAGAACTCGAGGAGACGAATGCTCAAATCACTCAACAGCAAGCGCAGACAGTCGCTCAGTTACAGAACGTACAGAAGGATGCAACGAGTCTTCGTCTGGTTTATGAGAGTCTAGGGGACGGGGAAGGCGTTGAATGGGTTACTGAGGAAAGGGAAAGGAACGCAGGTGCTGGAAATGACGAGGCGAATGAAACCATTCGATTTGCTAGCTTGCGCCGCACTCTTTCAACCGAAGCTTCCATCGACTTTGCGGATGGCATTCATGTGGACATGCGGAGTAGCTTGAGAAACCCTGATTTTCCAGATCACATTCCGGTCGTTGCCCACTCCAAGGTCCGGCGCTCTGTTGTCGGTCTTTTCGATTCACCTGCAAAGGGAGTCGCGACTCCCATTTCGCCAGTCTCCGAAGCCTCGAAATCAGTACTCGATCTGATGATTCCTGGTCTACCACCGGTGCCATTCGTTCCCCAACCAAGCAATACATCTACCACGCCCGCGTCCCGCTCCCCATCACCGACTCTGTCCTCAATAGGGGCTGTATCCTCTACCGTTGGGGATACTCTTCGCCGTCCCACGCTAGAAAGTGAACTTGGGGCTGCATTCGATGGTAACTGGGACAGTCAAGAGGGACTCGACGGCGGTGCTGGTAATCATCATTTCCGAACCTCGAGCATTGTCAGTTCAACGTCCATCATTCATGGTGCTGAGAGCACCGTTAGCTCAGTGTCTATTCACTCAAGGGCAGAACCATCGCGGTCTGTTGACGTGTTCACGCCCGCAAAATCGCTTTCTCGAAAGAACAGCATACTTTATACCAGCTCTTGGCAGGGGGCTGCACAGCGTAGCATTTCGAACGACTCGGATTCCCTGCATGGCTCGCCTACTGAGAAGCATCGCCGAAAGTCACAGACGATACGGATGCGCGCTGCGCATTGGAACGCCGGACGATTCGGTGGAACGCTCATTCCCGTCGACAAACGTAGTAGCTTCGACATGAGTCGACCGTCGACGCCCGTTCCTGACAGGCTTGCGAGCGCGTTCGAAGCGATCGTGGACACGATGCATCGGACCAAGGGCGAGCTCAGCTTGTCTTTGGATTGGGAGGGTGACGAGGGACGGCCTGCGGAGGGCTCTGGAGTTGGGATGCGGTCGAGGTCGCCTGCGCCTGCGCCGCGACAGCGGGGCATAGTGGCGTTCGTGCTGGAGATTTGGCTGTGGTTGCAGTTTGCGATCATCGTGGCCGTATTTGTGTTCACGATGGCAAGACGGGGACCGAAGAGTGTGCTAGAAGAAGCGGGGCGGAGGAAGACAAGCTAATCCATGGAACTTTTGGATGGGCCTACATCATCTAGACGGAGATATCCTAGAGTATGATATTTTTGTAATGCTGATCTACTTACGAATAATCTCATCTTGGTTGCGTCACGTGTGAAAAAGTCTGATATCATGTCTTCCTCGTCGTCCTCATCTCCAGCACCGATGAGGAAACAAGCCGACGTTGGTAGCTCTGACCACGACACCTCGGACGCAAGCAGCAGCGACGAAGAAAAGGACGCACCCCGACCTGTACCCCCATCGGAGGTCACCGTGCTCTCACATGCCGAACGGAGACGTCAAAAGAAGAGACAAAAACTAAACCAACTCGAATCCGAGTCCCCGCGCAAAAAACGCAAGCTCGGCGACGATGATACCCCATCCAGCGCGTCCATCAACGCCAATGCCAACGTGAAAGCCAAGACGTCTACTGGCAAAAAGGCAAAGGCAAAGGACGCCGACGACCCCACCAGTCGCCCCAAACGCCAAAACTCGGTCTGGGTCGGGAACTTGTCTTTCCGTACGACTCGGGATGCGCTGCGCGGGTTCTTTGATGGCGTTGGGACGATCACGCGCGTACATATGCCCATGGCGCGGCGGCGGGACGATCAGGTGCAAAGCGAAAACATGGGGTGTGTAGCACTTTATTCTTTCCTGGGCGATGTGTGACCGTGTGTCCTGTGTACGACCAGGTTCGCATACGTCGATTTCGAGACGCCTGGAGCAAAGAGCATCGCAATCGCGCTCTCTGAGGGCCTGCTCGATAGTCGACATCTACTCATCAAAGACGGTATGGCGCTTGTTCTCTGCAGGGCGACGCACGTTTAACCCATGTACAGGAGATGATTTCGCCGGACGACCTGAAAAAGCCAAGACGGACTCTGGCAAGATGGTCCAAACGATATTGGCCGCCCAGAAACAACCGCCTGCACCGACCCTATTTCTGGGTAATCTCGGATTCGAGACGACGGAGGAGTCGATTCGGACGTTGTTTGAGGCGCATCGCTATGGGAAGCAAAAGGACAAGGGCAATGGTGTCGACGCAAAAGCTGAGAAACAAGAAGAGAGCCAAGGCGATGATGCAGCCAAGTCGAAAGACGTGTGGATACGAAAGATCCGTATGGGCACGTTCGAAGATAGCGGTGCTTGCAAGGGGTCAGTCTTGTATCTCTCGCGTCTGCTCGCTGATATGAACGATTTTGCCAATTTGTGCGCTTTTTTGTATGCGTACAACAATGACGGTGACTAGGTTCGCCTTTGTCGACTTTACGAGCGTCGAGCATGCTACCGAGGCACTTGTCAATCGTAGAAACCATCGTCTGGACGGACGCGACCTCGTAGTCGAGTATGCCTCTCCCGACGCTGTCCGACGGGGTGGTGGTGGACCTCGATATCCAAAAGAGGACCACAATCAGAAAAGCAAAAGTGGGGACGAGAGGGTCGCGCAAAAGGGCTCCGTGAATATACCACACACCAAACGACCCCGACGCAAGCAAGAGCCCAGAGATGACGCACAGACTACGGGAATACTGGTAGAAACAACGGCGAAGCCTCGTTCGCGGCGGCCTGATCGTGTTGGTCACGATCGATCACATACACGACGTTCTAGGCCAGGTGCCGCCCTTGCACACGCTCAGCGTCAGTCTGCAGCCATCTTACCTAGTCAAGGCCAAAAAATTGTATTTTAGGGCTGCAGTAATTGTTTCGTACAGATCTTCAGTTCTGTACATGTACGTACGAGTGTCCACAACGGACTCCATTTTTTTTCACCACAAAGGATCAAGACTCATCTTCATCTTCATCTTCGTCATCGTCATCGTCATCGTCACTCTCGACCATGCCAACTTCGAACTCGCTGCATATGTCCCATCTGGAGCCGGGAGCAGCAGCAGAGACATACTTGACGAACCGCAACACGCCCTCGTCTCGCAGAACGAGGAGTAGACAGTTGAAATGTGGTTGCCAAGTCAAGAGTGTGCCGTCCTCGTCTTCATCGTCTTCGTCTTCGTCCCTGTCGTCACCGAAATTATTCGAAGCAGATGCACTGCTTGATTCTGGTCGATCTTTTGCCTGCGACTTTTTGCTCGACCCCGAACGGTACACCGCCGGGTCGTCTTCCTCATCGTGTGGTGCCATGTAACACTATTGACATGAGATGTGCTCCAGAAGAATCAATCAAGGGTTGGAAAACGCACCTCCCAGCCTCCCCACTCGCCAGCTTGCCATCCCGTGAGCTGATGTCCGTCCTCATCCTTGTCCTCGCTCGCTTTCGCCTTTGCTTTTCCGTGACGGATCCCGTTTTCCGTGTCAGACTTTTTGGGTTGTACTTGTGGTGTCAACCCGAGCACGACATCGAGCCTCGACTCGCCCTCGTCGCTCGTAGCGAGCGTATAATCTAACCCCGGCCTAAACCGCCTTGCCTCGACCGCACAACTCAGCGGGATCAGCTTGGTCACGATGGTCAGCCATGCACGGAACGCCGTACTTGAGAATAACGTGTCCTGAAGCTCACGCAGGATGCCTTCTGCTTTTGTACGTTCCGTTGATGCGTCGGGATCGCGTTCTCGAGCAAGCGTACAATAGCGCCATTTGTGAGGGGGTCCTTTGACGGTCCATGGTGACGAGGAGGAAGGGGGTATGCCAAGCCCGTGATTTGGTACCTTGCCCCTGCGCGACGTTTCGTTCAGCCCATCGGTCGCATCTGCTTCGCCGAGTCCCTCCTCCAAGACAGCTGCAAGCTCGGTAACGAGAAAGTTTTGGAGTTGCAGGTGGGATTCATTGACAAACTTGGCCATGATGGTCTTGAGCGTGCGGAGTTGCAGGTACGCGGGGTTGAGGTACTGGGCAAGGAACGAGGTGTGCGCGGCCGAGAGAGGGACATCCGGGTGAGGTGGTTCGGCGTCATCTTCAGTGTCGTCGTACTGCGTGAACTTGCCAGCACATGTACTCGCATTGGAACTCGACGCCTGAAATGGGGATATGCATATGGTTGCAATCGTGACGCGAAAGGAAGGAGACGTACGAGTTGCTCGCGCGAACTTGCGTTTTCCTGGAAGGCGGTCGCTTCCTCGGCGACATACCCGTGCTCGCCAGGCTGTGCGGCATGGAACCAACCACTGATGCTCAGCCTCTTGTGCCCTTCTTGGTCGATGACGACTTCTTCAACCGAATGGAAACTCTTTCCAGGCTGCACCTCGAAGAAGACGAACTGGTTCCAGCTGGGTGGGATCGCCTTGACAGGCGCGACTTGTGGCTCGGGGGCGTCCCCACCTTGTCGGACTGGATAGAGCTCGAGGGCCCCGCCGTACTCTGTACGCCATGCGGTGTCGTACGGGAGGGGCATGTAGAGGATATATGATACTCTGCGCGTGCCGATCACGTCGTCGTGGTTGAGGAGGTGGCATCCACGGGTGTATGAATTGACAGACATGTCTTGCTTGGTTCCAGAGAGCGGACCACAGCCTGTGACGGCTTGAAGAAATGCACGAAAACGTGAAGAGTAGAGGGCATCACGGAGCGCGAGGAGGTTGGGGAAGAGAGCGCGCTGTTCGTCGGAGAGGTAGGAAAGGGACGCGAGGTCGCCCGTTTGGTTGACCTAGCGTTGAAAGTTGAAGGTGTGGGGACGACCTGAAAAACACAGACTTCGTACCTTGTAAATGTCCGTCTCTTTCTCCGTAAAACTGAGATGCTCGATACATTCGTCCTTGACTCCCCGCAAAAGGTCGTCGCGAAAGAGCGTCTCAAGGACGACGTGCTTGAACGGCGTGCTGTCTGCGTAGCTAGTGCGTAGTTGCTCGATGTTTGGTACATCGAAGAGATGGGGGGTGAATTGCGCGACGTCCGCGTCCGCGTCAGGCGTGTGGCTCGTTTTTAGCTTTTTGCGGTGAACGTCATCGTCCGTAGGCGACCGTGGACGGACCTGTGCCATCTCTCTGGATGAGGTGAAGGGTGCGTAGCTTCAAAGGCCGCTTTCTGATCAGCTACAGCTTGCTCGAGGCCTACAAGTAACAACGGACTCAGGGACAACTTCAGAAAGTTCTACCAGCGTTCACAAACTTCGCAAGGCACTACAGGAATCCATTACATGTGGGAAGGAGTGCGTTATTTACTCGAGTAGTCCCATTCTGAGTGACTGATCTCAGCTACTCAGCTCCGTTAGACTAGACACCTGACGTCCTACCTGAGGTTTGAGGGTTGCTATGAGCGCACTGAACAGCAGTACACGCCTTGCTGTATATTCAGGCTACTAATATGACCAACCGACATGGACGGCGCTCGGCTTGCATTCCTTGGTGCATTGCCGTTTCCTGGCTGCCCCACTTTCCACACATTTCCGATTCCCAGTCTCTCGAGAAACAAAGGTGGGTTTTCAGGAAGCTGGATGAAATGTCATACTGCCATCTGCTTGGAATGTAAACGTATATCCCACGCACCGAAGCCCTGTGGACCACAGGCGGACGATCTAACTCGCGAGGCGAAGAGATTTGCATCACAAAAAGGTTAGAAAGTCTGCCCAAGATGCGACGTTATCGTGGAACGACATGGTGGGTGCTCTCAAGATGAGCGCTGAGCTGTCGATGTGGGATGGCGTTCTGTTACTTGCGTCATGTCGTTGCTGGGCGTCGAGGTAAAATTACAACGCACGATGCCCCCAGACTGTTCGTATTTCCCCCATTCTCATGTCTGGCTTATCGGGCAGCAAACATGATGTATTTATCTAGACCATTACAGCTTCATTGGCACTCCATAATACAAGGATAGCGCACAGTAACACCGAAAAACTAGACTAAACGTGTTTGAATGATGATTCAAGCTACCGTTTCTTCCCTCGCGTCTTGAGACTCTTCGACTTCTTTACATCCACCTTGACGGGCAGCGGACCTTCCACGAACTCGACTTCGTCATCCGGATCCGGCTTCCTCTTGTTCCCAACGCCAGGTTTCACCATTGCACTCCCCCCTTCGTCCATCGCATCGCTCGCCGTCGTCGCTGACATCCTGTTTGTCGGCGTCGGCGTCTGCCGAGCTGATGATATCGTCTTGACTGACGATGCGGGTGATGCTCGCCTCGAACCCGACCCCGCGCCGGACGAGGCGGAGCGATTCTGCGTAGGAAAGACGTTCAACAAGCCCACCTCGTCCAACCCCTCGGCTTTCCACTCCGACGACCCGCCGCCTGCGTCCACCTGTCCATTCCGATACCCCCCCAGCCTCGTCTCGCGCCAATCCCGTCTGTAGACGCTCTCCGCCGACAACCCGTCCTCGAACGACCGCATGTCGCCCTCGAGGCGCATACTATCGTGCGTGTTGTTGTCGTTGACGTGGTCGTTGTGTCGGGTGGCGTCGCGGATCAGATTGGGGCGCGGGATGTGTTCGCCCGTTCGGCGCGCGGCAAACATCTCGAGGGAAAGCGAGGACGCGTTCTTGAACGATCCTCCTTCTGGCCATCGGTGTGCGTCTTCCTCTGGCACTGGCTCGCCTATGTTCTCGACCCACTCCCAGGGTCGGTTTTGGACGGGTGGGCCAAACACCAGTTGACCAGATGCATCGCGATGTGCGTGCACGAGATTCGCAACAACACCGTTAGGAGGAAGGTGTGGGAGTAGAGTGCATAGTTGTCGATAGTACTCAGAGGGAAGGTTCGCCGGAAGTTCGTGTTCGTGGATGGTGGGGTAGTGTTTGAAGAGGTCGGATGTATTCAACTTGCATTGCGAGTGGAGCTCTACCGGTTCACCGTCAGAGTACGTGAGAACAAGGAGATTCATGGGACATACCGTCGATCACAAAATACAAGGTATCGATGAGTAATGGGTACGCAACAAAGGCAAGATCAGATGTCCCAGACGCGTGTAGCTGCGCAAGGTTTCAGCATCTTCGTGGTTGCCCAAAGGACACGTATACGCGTACCAAGGCCAAACGGAAAAGCACGGATGACAGTGTCCCGTGTTGATCGCGAACAGCAGTTGTCCAGGGTCCCCCAAAACCCAGTTTAAATTGCAGCAAGCGCGCAAGAAAGAGGACAATCTGCGTTAGCGATTCCGATACTTCCGATTTCGCAGAAACAAACATCGACTCAATGGCAGACAATATCTCGCATATACCCTTGCCCAACCGTTCTTGACAATTGGAATCTAGCTGCATGACAGTCCCTTTCGTGCGGAAAGGTTCCATCACATGTGATAGGAGACGTAATATCTCCCCAGCACGATCGATACGTTCCGCAAGGTTTTCAGGCGACAGCGGGACGGACGGACGAGTGAGAATTTCGACGAGGCTTTCCATGCCATTATTCACGAACTGCACCAAACATTAAATAAATGAGTAGTTCGTCAAATGATAGCGGGAAAAGAGACCTTTTCAGCCACTGCACTGTCAATCTCTTTCACCATCTCGGCGATGAAACACGCCTCCTCGGATGCGATCGAATGATGAAACAAGACAGAGGTCATCCTGTCCAAGGACGCACTGGCAGCCTGTTTTGTCGAATCGTTCGCCATTGCTCGACCTAGCTGTCGTAATCCAAATTGCAGTTGAGCGGCCGTAGCAGCAAGCCGCCACGGACTGAGCACGGACGAGATCCCACTATTCAAAAACGCGTTCACGTCCGTGCCTACAAGTCTAGTTCAGCAACCGATCACAGAGCAAAGAAATCGAATGCTTACCCTCGCTCGAGTCGCTCAGAATCACCTTCAATGCATTCACCAGTGGCTCGAAGAGGGTTTCGTCAATGGATCCAGACTGAATTGGCTGCTCGAAAGCCCTCCGTACAACGTCCAAGTCACGGTATGCAGCAAATCGAAACTGTCGGCTTTCGCAAGTTCGTACCCGGAGATCCTTGGCCATGTCGCGGAGGTGTGGCGGAACGAACGGGTTGTGTTCAATAGACACGAGAGTAGGCATCTCGGCGACAAGAAAGCAAAAGTGGAGTTCGCCAAACACGTCTTGTCGACGGGTATAGAATCGGTGAATGTCTAAGAGGGTATTTGGAAGTGTAGCGGATATCTGAGGTTCTGCTTTTAGGATCAAACATTCGAATAAGGCGTTCGCTGACTGGATATAGGTTATCAGTGACTGAGGTGGTCCCGACGTGACGTTAGCTAGCTGCGTCCAGGCGGGATAGACAAGACCCCGCAGAATGGACGTGGATGGAAGCGCTCCACGGGCGCACAAAAAAAGTAGCACAACAGTGCATACATCCCATGCATCGACGGTGAGCGCCGAGATTTCGCCCTTGCCAGTCCCAAGGAACCAGCGAAGTACCTGTTCGTCAATGCCTGCGGGGAGGTGTTGGTCAACATCCAAAAGAAACTGCGCATACCGCAGCGCAATCATGTGCCGTTTGAGAACATCACCAGTCATTAGTGGCACTTGACGCAACGAGGCTACGGTGTTGTCCCAAACTTTCCAGCCCCAGTCCAAAGAGGTTCGATACTTGTACCACAAGCTATTTGCAAGGATTGAAGGGGCATCTGGTTTGGAATCCTCCGCGAGCAATAGTATCTCTGGTAACACCAGAGGGACCGTATCACCCATGACCGTTTCTGGAGCAAGCGCCTGTTGGAGGTTGGCATTCAATCCATCGAGCTTGTCATACACACTCACGTGAGCAAAGGAAGATATATCTGCTGCCACAAGGGCTCTCGCAGATTCGTCTAGGTGGCGCCCTCCGTCCATCTCAACGAGGAGAGCTAGAAGTGATCTTACTTGCATTCCTCGGTTCCTCCAGACAACGTGGGCGGAATAAAGGCCATTCGTAATGTTACTTGTCGCATTCATCGAGGTCCAGACAGTGGCAAACCGGTGGAATACCTCGCCTACTGCTGCCACGACACCCGCATGGGATGTCTGGGATAGTACGGAGAGGCTCAGCTGAAGAAAAGACTTAGTGAGCTCAGCACCTGACTCCCAGATGAATTTACCTCGAGAAGTGACCCATAACAAGACGCAGAACATAACAACTCCACTACTACGCTGTACATCTGAAGAACGACTGGTTCATCATACTTATCGGATCTGCAAGGGTCAATAGTGTGTGCGAGAAGAGTGGAAAACGACGACTCACGAGCTGGCAAACTTCTTGTAGTTTGGTAGAAGCCAGTCCCCGAAAACCTTGACCTGTTCAAAGCGCGGAGCACGGATAGCGGTGTGACAATTATCACGCAAAGCCGACAAAGAAGTGAATGGGTGAGGTAGTGCCCCTGAGACAATCGCCTATGTGAGCAAGCGTCCATCCCCGGTAGCAGATGACACACCTCCAAACACGAGGGGCAACACGGCTCGAATTTCGCGCCTCATTTCCCTCTCGCAGATGTCTTCAGGCGTTTCGCGTGCGCGT
>JBBPTB010000307.1:0-25046 GCA_038093875.1 Boletus tylopilopsis | reverse complement strand
GCAGGTCAGACTTAAGTGTCTAACAGCAGGGGTTGCCTGATGCACTAGTTGCATGAACCATACTGGGGGAATTGAAGGGCGACTGGGCACTTATATCAATTCTGACACTTCTGACTTGGAGCATCTTCTCAAGATCATCTGAATAGCTCATTGGACCTCCTGGAGTGGGAAAGACGGCCATACTGGAAGGACTTGCAAGTTGAATCATAGCCAAGGAAGTACCAGAGGTGCATGGATCACAAGCCATTCTTGGTGTGCATTGCACATGTTCACAACTACCGCAAGTCCCTCCAAGACAAAAGAGTCCTGTCTTTGGACCTCTCTGCTATCATGGCAGGCTCTGGCATCAGGGGCCAGTTTGAAGAAAAGTTCAAGGCGCTCATCCAAGATATAGAAGACAAGGTGAGTAGCTTATTTACAATTTCTTCAAGTGAATTCATGTCACACAAAGTCAGGCTGGAGGTATCATTTGTTTCATCGATGAAGTCCATGAGTATCGTTCGTATATTTGTCATTGCTGAGTTCATTGTCGACCATCAGACATGTTGTTCAATCTTGGAAAGGTGGAAGGTAGCATAGATGCAGGGCAAATGATCAAGCCTGCCCTCGCTTGTGGCTTGCAACTCATTGGAGCCACTACACATGAGTTTATGTCATTTTTGGTTGTCCCACTCCTCAAACGCTCATGCAGCCAACAAGTACCGGAAGACCATTGGAAAGGATGCGGCTCTCGAGCGTAGGTTCCAACCGGTACAAATCCAAGAGCCAACGGTAGACGCAACGATCTCTATCCTTTGAGGGTTAAAGTCTAAATATGAGGTGCACCATGGTGTTGAAATTGCGGACAGCGTGTTGGTGACTGGTATGTCTTGAATTCGATTCGTGTGCATTTTGTCTGACGTTTTCTTTCAGCTGCAGTGTATGGCACGTGCTACATGTCAGATCGGTATCTCCCGGACAAGTCGATTGACCTCATAGACGAGGCTGCATCTGCACTCTGGCTTGCTCAAGAGTCGAAGCCTGACGAGCTTGAAGCTCTCAACTGCGAGATTGTGACGCTACAGATTGAACTCGAAAGTCTTAAAAATGAAACAGATGTCTTCAGCGTTGAGAGGCGGACGAAGCTCGAGCATGATCTTCACTCCAAGTGGGAGGGAGCTGAGCAGTTGACTGCAATATGGCAAAACAGTATTGTCTTTCAAAGTATTGTCGTAGCGGTGCTGATCACCAGGAATGTAACAGAGCGTGCTCGATTGGACCATATCAAGGACCTCAAGAAATGCCTTGAAGATGCAAGACACAAGCTCGAGGTCGTACAACGGCAGGGCCAGTATGAAAGGGCTTCCCAGCTTCATTTTGGTATCATTCCGGACCTGGAACACCAGCTTCCCAAGGACGGGGAGCTGAAGGAGGACGATGTGGAGGGTCTGCTTGCAATGCTTCATGACAGGGTGACGAGCAGCAACATCTCATGCATCGTCACCAAAGCCACTGGGATTCCAGTTCAAAACCTCTTGCGAGGTGAACGCGAGAAATTGGTTCACATCGGTCATTTTCCACTTTTTTTTCCCATTCCTTTGGTGATGCACAAGCCGGTGTAGATGGAAGATGCATTGAAACAACGTGTTGTTGGTCAAGATCATGTTGTATCTGCTATCAGTAACGCTGTCCAAATTTCGCGAGCTGGTTTACAGGCACCAAATCGGCCAGTGGCTTCGTTTTTGTTCCTTGGACCCACAGGTGTTGGCAAGGTTGTCACCCTTCATGGATCTCTACCGAATATGGTTCTGACTGAAGCCCTAGACGGAGCTTTCAAAAGCCCTTGCGGCATTTTTGTTCAACAATGAACAGCGAGGATTGTAAGTTCATTGTTCACGCAGTGTATGTTTGATATTGAAGCCTTGGAAAGGATCAGCATCAATATGTCAGAGGTAAGCTTTTCACCCTTGATGGCAGGGAGGTAATCCCTGAGCATTCATGTTTTAGTATCATGATTGACATACCATATCACGTTTGATTGGAGCCGCACCTGGTTATGTCGGGTTCGAGGAGGGTGGTCAGTGTTTCCAACTTTCTGCTCCATTGGAACCCTACCTTGACACGACCTTTATGACAATTGACAGAAGCGGTTCGAAGAAAGCCCTATGGTATCTTTGCCTAGTTTTTTTCTTTGTTCATCCTCATAACGATCATTTCGGGAAGCTGTTATCCTTTTGGACGAGCTCGAAAAAGCTCACAAGGTTTGTACATCGCCTATCCTACTGATGCGTTGTTTACTAATTACGACCGGCAGGATGTAGCAATGATCCTTTTGCAGGTTCTTGACGAAGGCAGTCTTACCGATAGCCAGGGACGTAAAGTGGACTTCAAGGTCGGCCAGTCGCTATGCGTTGAAACTCGTGATACTGATCTGAATCACCCAGAACACGATCATTTGTCTGACGAGTAACCTAGGAAGCGACATTCTTGCGGATCCCTCCTCTTGCAACACAAACGGCATCCTCACCGAAGCTGCCAAGGCCGACGTGATAGAACGCACTTCAGAGTACTTTCCTCCGGAGCTACTCAATCGCCTTGACGCGATGCTGGTGTTCAACAAACTCTCGCGAAGCGCTATCTTGGACGTCGTGGCGCTACGGCTGAACGATGTCGCGGAGCGATTAAAGGACAGACGGATTACGCTTGATGTAAACGAAGATGCGCGGGCATGGTTGGTGCAAAAAGGGTACTCTGAGGTGTATGGTGCACGTGCGATCGCACGGGTCGTACGCACGGAGGTCTTGTTTCCACTTGCGGAAAAACTATTACGGGGCACGGTACGGTACGTCTGTCGTCTCGGTTTGTGTGACGTGGTCCGTTTGATACGCGTCGCAGGGACGGCGATACCGTGCAGATTGGGGTGACGGGCGATGCGGGATCGCTTGACATTCGGGACAACCATACTGCAGATTCGGAGGATCTCGCGCACGGGCCGGCACGAAAGGTGGATGGGTAGATAATTATGTCACGCGTAGTCGGTAAATGATTATGTACGCCTTGGTACTAAGCTCATCCGAAAAGGCGTGGAACTTTTCTTCATTCCGTCGTTGTCCAACTCGTTTTCTACACCCGCTGTACATACTCATATGAGCTCTGAGTGGGTACCCCAAAGATGGGGCCCAATACGGTCAACGTTGGCCCTCGCGCCGCTTTTCTTGGCTTTGCTGCTTTGTACTTTATACCAGCAGTTTAGTGAGTCACCTCGGCTGCCCCACATTGACCCCGTGTTTTACCAGGACTAACTTTGTTTCGTCTCTGACTAGCCCTGCCTACGCCTAATGTTCAACCGTAAGTCAGACGTCGTCAGGAGAACCATGCAACCCAGTTCACGCACGTAACCATCCAGATACGACCCACAGACAGGGCTGCCGCAACCCTCCGAAGCTACGATTCTCTCCTACGCCAAATACCTTTCGGAGGACATCGGGTACCGTACGCCTGGCACGCGAGAACATGCAGAGGCCGATGCATGGATGGTCCGCAAGGCAGACGAGCTCCGGCAACTGTGCGAACACGTCCTGCGACATGAAAAGGGGCGAAAGCTCGAGTGCGAGGTGTGGCGGCAGGAAGGGAGCGGAAGCCATCGGTGCGTACATTACCCTGATCTGCCAAGGGCCTTGGGTCGCCGACGTCCTTTTTCATTTATTTATGTATAGGTTCGACATGATGGGCACGCGACTGTACAAGACGTATGTCGACCTGTCCAACATCGTCGTTCGCATTTCGGACGGCACGGAACGCGGCAAGGCGTCTGCCGTGCTCATCAATGCACATCTCGACAGCACGCTGCCGAGTCCAGGCGCTGCCGACGATGGGCTGGCTGTGGGCGTGATGCTCGAGTGTGCGAGGGTCTTGGTGGAAACGGAGGGTTGGGAACCCACGTATGCGGTCATTTTTCGTGCGTGTTTGTGCTCTTTTTTTTTCGTTTCACACTTTCATGGCGGTGGCGTGATAGTGTTCAATAATGCGGAAGAATCTTTGCAAGACGGGTCGCATTTATTCTCGACGCAACATCCTATTGCATCTACGTCCGTCTCTCTCTTGTCGCGTGACCGTTGTGTAATGTTTGTTTTTGAATAGCGTCAGGGCGGTCGTGAACTTGGAAGGTATGTACCCGCTAATGTGTTTAGAGCTCGTGCTGATTCAAAGGGGTTAGCTGCCGGCACCACGGGCCGTGAATTGCTCTTCCAAGCGACATCAGAGGAAATGATTGAGGCTTATTCCCATGTGCCTAGGTGCGTCATTTGATACCGAGTGCGTTGGACAGATTGATCTGATTCGTTTGGCTTAGACCGTACGGGACGATATACGCGAACGAAATCTTCAGCTCGGGAGTCCTACTATCCGAGTATGCGGTCTGCCGTTGATTTTGAACGCTTGTTTGCTGACTGCGATGTTTGGGCAGTACCGACTTTAGACAATTCGAGTACTACTTGAACATTACTGGGCTGGACGTATGTTGACGTGTTGTAATTCACGCCGTACCCGTTTTCTGACTTTGACGGTATACGTAGATGGCCGTCGTCGGAAACAGCTACATGTATCACATGCGCGGGGTATGATTCTCCGCGTGCTCCGTGTTGTCCCGTTCTCTAGCTTGTTTCATCAGGACTTGGTCGAAAACATACAGCCTGGCGTGGCTCAACACATGGCCGACAATTCGCTTGCGCTTCTACGCTTCCTCTCCTCTGACGAATCGCCAATCCTGCGCCTTGAGCACGGCTTCGCTCGCCCGAGAACCGTGTTCTTTAGCAATCTTGGGCTGTTCTTCGTCTATTCATTTACGACGGCGAAGATCATGTACGTGTCGCTCCTCGGTGCCTCCCTCTACCTCGTTTGGGCAACCGGGGTCAAGCGTGTAGGGACCGCTTTTGGGGCGGTGGTTTCTGCTTTTGTTGGGGCTTTGATTGTCACAAACGGGGTCGCGTTCGTCATGACAAATGTCCTTCAGAAAGGTATGAGTTGGTTCAGGGCAGAGTACTTTCCAGTACTTTTGTACGGTCCTGCGGCGATCGTTGGTGTGTGGTTATGGTGCGATCTCTTTTGAATGTTCTCTAACTTGGCGGTAAACAGGTGTATTGGCATCTCAGCTGCCGTTCAGCAAGGTTAAGTCCGACCAAAGGCTCGAAAAGCCCATGTTGGCAGCCTTGTTACTTTTCCAGTCTGGGCTTGCGGCCGTGGGTCAGCTTTTCAATATTGGATCCAGTGCCGCTCCTTTTCTTGGTGCGGTGGGTATGTTCGCGGCGCTCGTTGTCGATGCAATCTTGCCACGAGGCCAACGAACGTCGACCGTGAATGGAGCCAAGCCAAACGGCACACAAAAAACCGCCGACAAGCGAGCGCTTGAAGACACGACTCAGTCGGACGTGTCGCTCTGGACCTATGCGATCGCGATGATTATCCCACTGACAACGGGGACGCAGCTGTTGTCCATGACGCTGGTGGTGTTTGTACCCTTGGTACATTTGGTTTCACTTTCCTTGTTCGTCGTCGTCTCTGACGTGTCGATGTTAGACAGGGCGGATTGGTGGCGACGCTCCCGCCGACTTCATCATGGCATGTATCGTGACTGTCATTGGCGCGTTCACGATCTCGTTTGGCGCGCCGTTTGCGCACCGCTTCGGGCCGGCGAGCCTTCGACGTGGGCTGGTGTTCGCGCTACTCGCTCTCGGAGTCGCGATGGCGTACTTTTACAATGAAGTCCCGTTCGACAAGGCACACCAAAAGAGGCTGTTCGTGATTCATATGGAAGACGCAAGTCAATACCCCTCTGAAACTTTTCCTTGCTAACCCGATGCTCGCATATACAGTTGGTCACTCAGGAACAACATCTCCACATTGCGGCTGCGGACGGGGCTCCCGGGTTTAATGAGCTTGTTCATGATATTGCGGATAAGTTTGGCGCAGACAATGTCGCACCCAAACCGATCACTATGGATGATTACAACAATGACTGGGATACGCTCTATCCATTCTCGGCTGTGCGTACTTTCCAATCTGCGCTATGTCATGGGAATTGAGTTGTTTCGCAACGCAGTTCCTTTCTCCATACAAGGTGGACCTCCCGCTGGACCCGGCTTATCTCGCCCCTTGGCCGCCGGAGGAACTGTTCAGCGTGACTGCCGTGAATGATGCCATCGATGAAATGGCGGGCACCAGAAAGCTCACGCTCAGGGTTGATCACCCTGGGATTATTTGGACAGGTCTTGCATTTTTTTTTTCAACGCGGCACGAAACTGATATGCCGTCGTGTTCCTAGTCATCGCCTTTGACGCCCACGTGCTGGAATGGACGTTGGACAACAATCCGCCCGACGAGTTCGCGCGGCATCACATCAAGGAAGCCTCGTTTTACGGGACGGACACCTGGACGGTGACCATGACCATCAAGCACGAAGGCGAGCGCTCGGCGCTCAAGATCGATTTCGTCGGGATCCAAGAGAAACGGATGTGGCCCGGTAAAAAAGCCGAGTCGGATGCGAGTCCAGCGATGGCGCTGTTCAGGGCGTTTGATGCGTGGATCGACAAGCGGACGGGGGGGACGGTGGACGCGATGTTGGTCGGATGTGTGCGGGGCGAGGTCGTTGTTTGATTCGAGCCATGTATTGTATGTAGACGTGCTAGAGGCATTTGTAGATTATCTGTTTGCTTTCGAAGTTGTCTTTAGATTTGGCATCAGCCGCAAAGTTAGGTGATGGAATAAACTAGGTTGCGCTGCTGCCACGACTGCGTCATGACAAGTGGCAGAGCTACATATATAACAGGGAGAGTCTCGAGGAACGTGAGCAGTTCTTGAACTACTACGCCCTTTCCGAGTCCGGCCTTGCCTCGGTGGCGGGCTCGTCACGTTGACGACCTACATAGGAGGTAATTTCAAGTTGAATCCCAGCGTACCTCGAAGTGGACATGACTTGCCTGAGCGCGTGCCACAGGTGGTCTCCTCCGAGTAAACAGACGAGCAAAAAAGCGTCAAGCATACATCGTTTGAGAAAGCGTTGGCGGAGGTTCGTGTCGTATCGTAAAACGTCTTCTCTCCAGGTGTCCGATCAAAAAAAGGAGGGCGGCGTTGCGCCAGCATGGAGCACTGGGTGTACACGATCCGGGAACGGGCGCCGATTATGATAGTCGCCACCAGCAACCTCGGTGACTTTGAAACCAGAAAGTCGACCATGCAGGCACGTAGAGGAGTAGCTGTCCTCCCCAGCTACCAGTACTTTTTTTTTTTTGGGGGGGGGCGCCGGATCCGCATTAGAAAAATGTTTGGTGTCCTTCAAGCTAATTGCAAGGGAAATAGCACACGACAGTGCTTGCTGGATGGTTGCGTGCCTCTCTTCTGCCTTTGGTTCTCTTTCGAGTGATGCAGGCGTCATCTGACAGGGGCCATCCCCCACTGGGCCCGTGCTCGCTTGTGGGCAATCCGCTGGGACAAGAAGAACGGGGGGTGTCAAGGTGATGGCGCAGGTGCCACACAGCGATATGGGGGCCGGAATTCCCTAAAGGGCAAGAGCGAGTCAGATTAGTGTGGGAGGGGACTCGTCGAGAAGTGGAGCATGACGCACGAGGTGACGGCGAGGGCGGTAGCCTTCACTCTGTTTGGCGAGCCGACAGACGGGAACGCGTTGGTGGATATGTTAGATGATCAAAACAGCCTTCACGATGGCCGTGCGTTCGGCACATATCGTCCCGTCTGCGTGGTGGTTCAGTGGAAATTTCGACTCAAGAACTGATGCATACTGTGGGACGCGTTCTCGACATTGCTACCCCTGATTACCGACGCGCTGCAAAGCTGTACCGACACGAAACTTGGGGTAAGGTGTATAGGCGTATGATTTGGCTACGATGGATATATTAGATGGGTACACATGAGATGTGTGCGGTAAAATGGACCTTTAATGGTTGCTTGGATAGGGATTCAACAGATAATAACACGGATGCGATACAAGATGCCCCTCTCATTCCCTACCTTATCTCCAAATCCGACCCGTCCCAGTAACATTTCTTGGATATCATCATGTCGAGCGTCAGTACCGTCTGAAACGCCTGTACCATCGTGCTGCATACGCAGTCGACCGATCTCCAGGGTTGGAAGAAATAGGTCGAGGCACTGGCAGCGCGTCGCGCGGACACACTGTATTCACGACATAAAACGAAATCCTGGGTTCCGGCAGAGGCATGGGACATGGGTAAGATCTGTGGTGTGGGTGTCACAACGGCGGTGAATACATGGGGCCATTCCGTGAATGCCTGGATTTTCCTAGGAGCGATGGGATGGGACGAAGGCAGGGCAGGGTACATTGCATTCCCCGAAGTGGACCAAGATATGTACGTGAGTGTGCATTTACGGCCATCTATACTTGTCCCAGTACTTGCGACACAGGGAGGAGAGATCGTAGCCCATGTACTTTCCTTTTTTCGTGGGTGAATACGTGCAGCGGTACAGGAGAGGGGACTCACATTTGACATACAAATAATCCTTGGAGTAGACTAACAAATTAGTGACAACACTGTGTGCCTGTCCGCATCGGACGGGGCAGCCGGAGGCATTGGTGGCTGTGCATACAAACTGCTGCTACAGATCCACGCACCCGAAAGTCTGCAATCTTCATCCCCGCTTACTGCCACTGACAGTATTGTGTTGTTTTGTCAGGAGGCATCCGGTTGAGAATACTAGTTCGAACCCGGACAGGGAAGACACGCCGGCCTTAGGCTGACCGTTTCCTCACGATAGAGCGTAAGGGGGAAGTATATCATCCAATGCCTATGGTTCCGAGGATTCTTGGGGAATCGCATGGCTCAAGGAAGATGGTCAGGATCAGTCTGACCGAGATAAGGATGAGACATATACAGATAGCTGTACCGATTCACCGCGACTAACAGTCATAAACATCTTAGTATGACCGAGACGCTGTGCTGGTCGGAGTATCGAGCATCAGGGAAGGCAAAGAAGGGATTATTCCCTCGGTTTTCTGTGTTGGGTTCGAATGAGAGCCCCAATAACCCGTCCTTCTGATCGCGGTGTCTCCCTAGAATGTCACAGTAGCTTGGGTTTTCTTACGATGCGAGCGAGGAAAATTAGTACATGAACATAACGTACTGTTTTGTGGTCTAGTAGCCGGACCGCTATGAGGCAGCTAAGGAGAGGCAGCGGTCGATACTAAGTGGTTGGTTGATGGAGATGGAGGTTCGATACGACGCCGAGACTCCGATCCAAGTGGCGTCGGACTCATCGTAACAAGGTACACGGAATTGTGCTACCATACTCCGACCGCGTCATACACACAAGGAATGACATGGCAAGAAAACATATACGCTCGAAGACAGTCGGAGAACCGACACGTGCGTCATCGAATGGGATCCTATCTTTGAAAATCTTTCTCCGTTAGAAACTGCCCTTAGAATTTTGCCCATGTGCGTGTGCATGAACGGCACTCCTTTGGTCCGGATGGCAAGGAGAGCCATCACGCAGGGCAGCGGTGAATCAGAAAACATTTCCACCTCTTCAAGACTGCCTGCCCATGCATTGAACATCTTCCGGCGGATTGCGGTGTTAGTATTCGACCCCTCTTTCGTAGGCACGCCGAGGAAACGACACAACCTCAGGTACGACTCGTAGTCTCTGAGATAGAGCTGCCCGGCGAATACGTTCAGCTGGTCCATTAGTGCAGCGGGCGGGGTCCAGTCGGAAGGGAGTGGAGGGATAGTATACAGTCTCAGATCGTCCGATGGTTTCATACGTTCGGATGTACGAGGTGCATACAGATGAAGGTGGACATGTTCGCTCGCTCTGATGTCGGGCATCAACCGATCAGCCTCATATGAGCTCAGAAGCACGAGTACGTGGTCGCGGTCCGTTTTACGGGAAAGAATCCACTGAACGGGTCGCAGATACTGATCCATTGTCCCTCGAGTGGACTCGGGCTTGATCGTCTTGAAGAAGTCCATTGTCGCGAGAATGGATGGACTCCAAACGCTTGCCTCACTGGTAGCTGCTGAGGTGTTTTCTAGTGTCGTAAAGACGGGAAGGAATGGACCGCCAGGGTGTAGTTTAGGGATGACCCCGGTCTTGACGAAGGATTCAACGTCCGGGTGAAGGGAGTGTTCTGCAGGCTTGGCCCTGGGAGGTAGCTCCACCTCTCTTTCGCGCTCGCGCTCGCGGTTGACCTCTCGTTCATGTTCTTCTTGCATCACTGCACTCGGAAGTGACAGGACCCCGAGGGCTTTGCAACGTTGCCAGATATCTGAATCCAGAGTCGACAACTCGCTCCGCGCGTCCTTGCGGGGTCCATAGAGATCAGAAAGCGTTTTGAGATCCGGCTGGAGCCATGCATTTGACAACTGCTCTCCGGTGAACTCGCCACTAGCGAAACGAGACCAAGCATCGTGTCTGAATCTGTAGTTCATCCCTTGTTGTGCCCAGAACGGAGCTCGCTGTTGAATGTCGTCCAAAGTTTCACGTATTGCCCAGGTCAAGATGTCCAGGATAGTGACTGGGTTTGTCGTACCGACTACCTCGCGTATGTGTTTATCAACTTCGGGTGGCGCAAAAAACGTGACCGAGTGGCCATGACCCAATTTACGCATCCGCATGCAACCTGGGAGCCGTAAGCAATGGGAACAGCGAGTGATAAGCAATGTAAAAACAAACCTTGCACCAGGGCATCTTTTGTCACCATAGGGCCTAGCGTAACAGCTGCTCGCGAGGTAGTTGGGAACTTGATGTCAGTCCCCCTCGTGTGTACATGATCCAGATACACAACACATCGGTCTAAATGCTGAGAAAGCGGCGACGATGACATCGGCATTGCAGTGCCGCCCCGGGTAAGTACCATCAGTTCATCAGCGTCGTTGAAATAGAGAGCGCCTGCAGCATCGCGCACAATTTCCAACCATGCTTTAGCCACTTGGCGATTGGAGAGATCGAGAACCCGTGAACCAACGTCCAGCAAGACACGAATTTCGGGCTTCTGTGTGGCAATCAATTGGAGGAACGCACGTGTGGTCCATCGTTCGTCGGTTTCATGAGCCAGCATATAAGAGCTGTGTTCTGGACGGAGAAGGTATGCGAGAACTCTGGCATTGGCGCCCTTCTGATGATCTAGGTCGCGTTGGGCGATTGTCAAAGGCAACAGCCATTGGCTGTCATTAGTTCCCGAAAATCCTGTTTCTTCGTTCAGTGCCTAAACCAAATGACTAGACGCATTCAGTGCAAGCTTCCTCACCGGTTATGAGTCTCTCCCGTTTCTCTGCCAAATCCCAGCTAGAAACGCAGAGTTTCCAGGGGAACTGCTTTGCTTCTCTCGGAAATACTACGTGGGAAAGGTAGAAATCTATTACTACCTGATTGCAAGAGAGAAGCGGGTATATGATTGTGTCCCATTGCTCCCACGGGTTAAGATTCAGATCCGTGAGTTTCAGAGGTGGGCGCGGGATTGACTTGCACTGGCTACTACATTCAGCGTTACACTTGCAAACATATTCATTGACCCAGATTGAGTATTCTGCGACTGGGTCATCTTGATCTAGAAGGATTTCGAATGAAGTTTTCAGTTGCTTCTCGGTGAGACCAGCATAATAATAAGATAAGCATGTGAGAATGATGGTGAGATCTGGATGGCCGAAATGGGTATTAGGTGCTGGAACATCTTTGGCTCGATACGGGACGGCAAGCATTGTGGAGGGTGAATGATCGCCGTACTTGGGTGGTGGCTGCAAGTTAAGCCCGTAGTCAACGCGCCATCTCCGCTTCGAAAGAGCATACACAAGAATGTTGGAAGTCAGGAGCCCACGGAGTAAAAGAAGCCCGCTCCAGAGATGACTTTTCCCAGAACCCCTCGCATATTCCTCCACCTTCTTTGGTATATCCTGGATTTGATGTGCGTTTTCGTCACATATGAAACTATAAATTGCGTCACGCAATGATGGGGAGATGTGGTGAAACTCGAAATTGGGCAGCCGTCCGTCCATTACGTCTTTTGCGATCGACAACCTTAGGTCTTGGGCGATGTCGTCAATGTGATCAACATGCGGGAACGATCCAAGTGGGCCGGGTTCGCATGCCATGGAGCTGGTGTATTTTGAAATGGAGTATATATGCTTCTTCACGAGCCGCAGGACTTGCTGAGTTATTGTCCACCGGTCAGGATACCCCTCCAGATGTTGCTCGGAGCCGATAGTGTAGATGAGTTGAAACCGGGAGTGAAGGATCTCGTCACTCTCATCTAGGAGATCTCGAGCATGAGAATCAATCCATGTCTGTAGGCTCAGCCACTTGGATGCGTTGTCTCTTGTAGCGTGATCATGCTCATCGGTCTGCTCACAATCGCTCGCCAGGGTCCTAGACTGCTTGGGAGGCTGGCTGAATGATCGAAATATCCTACCCACAATACCGTCCTTCGACAGCTGAGTTGAAACATCAGCTACAGCGATCAACAATCATCGATGTGACTATTTGTACCCACCAATTTGAACGATAGAGTAGTCATGACCTGGCCGTAAATCTTCTGAAGCCTCGGTAACAAGTCTTCTGTGAGCTCCCTCCTGTGCCGCTGCTCCTCTATGTTCTTTAATTTAAGTGACACTACATGTTCAGGCTGGACGAGTAGGATTCCACGCTCCGCCATGCACTGAGGCATAAGCTCGAGTAGACGATCGATTTTAGGGGTGACCACGTCGCCGATGTAATATTCGGGGGTACGAGAGAATGGTAGCTGATATATTGGCCTGTTAGCAAGGCGGCCGAGGCGAGCAACTAATAATTCAAACATCTGCGATGTCAATGCCTTCGGGACAATGACTCGGACAAGCTGGTTTCCATCAGCGAGGGCAGCAGCAGCGATGGGGATGATGACGGATGATTTCCCCTCGCCCATGTTGACTTGTACCACCGAGTTTTCACCAGATGGCGGGTGCATGATCTTCATTGCGGTGTCTGCCTGAAAACGGCGAATGAGAAAGTTTCCCTGGATCTAAGGATGAAGCATGGTGTTAGTAAGATGAATACTCGAATAAATGAAACTTGCCTGGATCAACAACCAATCCGGGAATTCTTCTGGACTCCATCCATCGCATCCCTCGTTCTCCAGTTCCTTTTCTAGTTCTTCTTTGCGGCCATCGAGAGCGAATTGAAGCATTCTCCGGGATTGCTGAAGGTCCAAGAGAATTAATGCCAAGGATGTCAAGCATCTCTTCCAATCTGGAGGAACTTTGACCGGCGAGGTAGATGCGAGATACCGCAGGAGAACGTCAACTGTAATCGGTGGCCATCGACCGAATAGATCATATATTTGTCGCTGTCGATCTGTCTGTGGGCCCAGTCCCTGCTTCAGTTTGTCCAGAGATTCCAGGTAAACACCTCTGCATTGCTCGTAGTATCGCTTCAGTGTCTCAACATTATTCTCTACTTTGTAATTTGTGTGGGGTGCCATAGAAACTTTTTCCATGCTGCTCTTTATTTCCGCGAGGTATTCTGCTTGAAACTGGAGTTTGCAACCTGTCCGAACTTGTAGCCGAGAGAATAATGGGAATAGAGCAGAGGTATCATCTGGCAATTTCGTTTCACTGTGTCGATGCAAAGTAATACGGGCCGGTAGTAGAGGCGGCTGGCGGTTGCAAATCAGGTGATCGAGTGAGATCCGGGTAAGTAAACCCCCATCGAAGATATATTGTAGAGACAAGACTGTAGGTGAAAGAAGAAGTGTGTCCAGTTCCGAGAGGACGATTGAGGACCAATACTCACGTTCACCACAATTGTCTTCTGCGAAGTTCAGTGCAATAGCATTCAAAGGTAATGGATATGCTGCCCGTGGTGCAGGTTGCGCAGATGTTTTGACGGCTTCAAGGGAATCCTGTTCTTGACTCCAATAATATCTACCGTCAATATCTTTGAATGCAGCATTGATCTGAGGATGAGTTGAGGTCCAATCGGCGAGTCCTGTGTGAGTGTCGTGTTTTACAAGTGATCGACACCCAGCAGATTGAAGGAGGGAAAGTGCTGCCTGAGCACCCGTTTTTCCCGTCAGTGGGTCGGGTATATGACAGCTAGTCATCGCATGCAAGCAAGCAAGCAATCGCGTGCTCTCAAATTTTCCGGTTCCTGTCAAGCAACCCAGTTCTGTATCCACAGTGTAAGTGTGGTATAACGGTTCATCGGCTCTGAAGCGAAAGTGTCCAATATGAATCCAACGCTCGCCATGCATTTCAGGTATGCCGTGTGGTATGATGACACATCTAGGGAGAAATCCCTCGGGCACAAGTGGCTCTGCGATGTAAGTCTTCTGCCGAAGAACGAGGAAATTGCATAAACCAAACAGTGCACCGACACATTGATTCTCGTCATAGACCATGTTCTTGAAGTCACGGGACTCGAGTTCTTCCCTTCCATTCACAAAAAATGATAAGCCAAAGTTTGGGAGGGTGACAGACAGCCATGGTGTGGATGTGGAACCAGAGGTGGTGACTAGGAGATTCTTAGACTGGTTCCCAAAGTATTCGTCATCAGAAGACTCCCGGAAACTAGATAGGCGGTCTTCAACGCTATTGAGACACTTGAAACACTCGGAAATCATTGCCGAAGTTTGGCTATGGATGTCGACAAGGATCTCAGCACCTCTCTTCATGAGAAATTCTTCTGAATCACAATTCATTCTCCAGTGCTCGGATGACTCTTCCCAAATCCGCTCAAAGGGCCGTATCTCGACAGTCTTTGTAGACAGATTCAGCCAGTGAATATGTTTATGGATAAGTGCCGGTGGAAGGTCTCCTTCAAGTTTGTGCGAAGGAATCAGCACAAGTGTGTCGCATGTTTGATCGCGCTCAAGTTGGACTCGAACTTCCAAATCGCCGTTTTGCAGAGAAAAGTGTACCTATAGGTAACTTGAACCAAACCGACCATGTCACTACTAGTTTGGTACACCTACCCTATGTGTAGACACCATTGGAACTGTCATAGAATCCATTCCCGGAAGATTGGATGGTGTGACGAAGAAGCCTTGCTGCAAAACATAATTAGGACCTATGAGTATCAAAAAAACTGCAATATACACATACATCATGCAAGAGTTGACAACATTGCGGAGAGCGCCAAACCTCACGTGGCAAACCACCCGATGGTTGTCCAGCCACTCGAAGCTCCCCAAGGAGCAAGTTGATATGTATTCTGTGCGAACTTTGGTGCATGGTTGCCTCCGACCCACATTCAAGCCAGCGGTCACAAGAATGTTCAGAAGGAAGAGGGGAATACTTCCATCTGTGTGGACCCGGCTTATAGCCGGTGAAAATCCTACGAACTGCAAGATCAACACCATGATGTGATGGATCTGCTGGGATGATGTCTCTCGAGATGTCCTCAAGATTGAAAGACAGACGACGATCACGGGAAAGAAGCAGCTCCGAATACTTATCAACTAAAATATGCTGAATGAGCATTCAAGGAACCTGACATCCAGAAATTATACCCACATCGTTTGACGGGGAGGGCACGTATAAAGAAGGCACAGGAAAGCAGGGCATCAATATCCTCCGCCGATTGGAAGAGCTTGCGAAAGATAGTAGAATCAACATCAAATGTGCTCCTACAGGTCGCGGCCATGGTCAACAAGCTGGTGCTGCGTTCGCTATCATCACTGGTTGGTGCGTTTGAGAGCCTGAGGCCGTATGATAATTCTTGCACCCAACCAAATGTCGTCTTGCGTATACTTCGAAGAAGTGCAATGGCCCGATCGGAGATGTATTCACAGGGTCTGGCTGCGAGCACCCGTGTAAGCAAAAGAGAGATAGTGTTCATCGACGCGCCATCCATTAATGCAGTCCCGACTTCCACGATCGAATCCTCCAACTCATTCAGAAGAGCATTACAAAACAAAGGGTCTTCAAGTTCTTGATGCCAGATCGACACACCAGCAGTCGGATCAAATGGTCCGACCAGAAGAGCGGCTTGGGAAAGGAGGAAGTGAATTTTGTGACGACGAAGATTGAGGGTTCTGCTGCGCAGCCCCCGCAAGATGTTAAGCCATTGAAGCGAACCACCACTTTGCAAGTGGGCAGAAGTGATAAATTCTTCGAGCGAGAGATCCGTCGGACAGTCTATTTGAGTAGCCATGACGTTGTTGGATGTGTGAGAGGTGGAGGCAACCTTAGCCCTGCGTTCTGCATCATAAAAAATGCTGGTATAGCGCTGTGCCCGCCACGCCAAGAAACCTTCATCGTCGCGGGGGTATGTATATTGGACAAGGTAACGGAGCACCGGGCTATTGCGGGATTGGGCAAATTGTGGATGAAAGTAGGCAAAGCAGATCTGGGCGCGGAGGCGGGGCCCTCGGTATTCAGCATGGTAAGGCCGCAACATACAGTCACCCGCTAATAGTTCATGACGTCCGTTGAGCCCATCGTCCAAACGTGAATCTGAAAAGAATGATTTCCGAAAACATTGCAGAACGCGCGGGGCGGCAGAACGCCAGGCACGAATGCATGGCGGACATTGCAATTCGAACACGACTACTTTCGCCTGCAGGTCTGACGCAGGCAATAGTGATCGGGAAACATTCTCCTTGCATCCATGTCAATCCGGCGGCTTAATGGTGGAAGAGGAAGTAACAGCTTACATTGACATGATTCTTCGCATCAAGTTCAATGTGTTCTTTGAGGCGCTGGAGATCCTGTGATTTGTCATAACAACGGACTGGGAAACT
The DNA here is from genome assembly GCA_038093875.1 of Boletus tylopilopsis. Classification (NCBI taxonomy): domain Eukaryota; kingdom Fungi; phylum Basidiomycota; class Agaricomycetes; order Boletales; family Boletaceae; genus Boletus; species Boletus tylopilopsis. Next base: position 8,323 of record JBBPTB010000307.1, on the reverse strand, counting down.
GTGTTCGGTGAAGTCGTTTGAAAGAACCGACCAATCCGTGTTTGAATGAGTTCGACGTGCCGAAAGGTACTGGTATGCGCAAGAAAGGCGATGAAGGCTCGTTGTGCTGCGCAAGAACAATTTTTCTAACAAAGCCATCGGGATCTCAGGGGGATAGTCGGCGAGCATAGGAATCTCCTTCACAGCTAGCTTGTCGATCGCCACGTAAAGCTCGATCGCTGTCAGTGTCTTGACGGAGACCTCTTCCTGACTAGGAGACAATGGATAAGCCTTTATCATACATTGATCCATCAAGATCTCGAGCTTTGTGCATGCCTCGTTCACATCCGTGACCTGGCCAACCCATTCATCAATACCTTGCTCAACTGATCGCTCGACGTCATGGATAGTAACGCCGGAGTCAGCTTTATGTGCTTCGTCAAAGAAAGTCCCATCCAAAGACAAAAAGTCATTGATATTGCCATGACGATAATGAGTGGGGTTGAAGGGAGTGCTGACGGATTGACGATCATGATCCGCTAGGAGACTGAGAATGTATTCACGACTGTTTGGAAGAGAGAGTATCGAATCTTTTGCCAGTGTCTCGCGGGAAGGGTTCTGAAATAAAGGTGGGCGGAATGTCAGTTCCTTCCACTTGGTGTCAAGGATCTCTCGAAGGCGAGCACAGGTTGTCAAAGCCACTTGGGAGAGCCAGTCCGGAGTAGAACTAATCTTGCTTAAACGTCGTAAAATTTGAGATAACATAAAGTGGAGCAGATCATAGGAAAGCGTTGCATTGTTTGCGTCCCCAGCTAAGGTGCACATGAAGAATAGAATGAATTGTTTATAGGAAGGATGGTCAAGATCTGGCGAACGATCGACGAACAACTGGATTGCGACCCTGATGAGAAGCCAGATGGGGGAGCGACGCCAATCATGCATGACACTCTTGCCAACGTAGTCGTGGATGCGTTTTTCTATGCGCGAAAAATTCGGAGTGCTGCCGATCCCTTGCAAGATGTCACTGTGCAGTGCATTGATTAATTGTCGATAGATGAGCTGAGTATCCGGATGAGCCTCATCCGGGGACGATAGAAAATTGGCAAGTCTGAGTTGAAAGTTCCCGTCGCGGAACAACCCGTTCGGTATCTGAACAATAGACTGAGGATACGAGCATATTTCCAGCGCTGGTCCAAAGGACTTGGACACCTGGAACGTCTCGCACAGCGCATGACTCTCTTGCTGCGTGAGGAGAATTGCAGCATTTTGGCGTCGGATGAAAAAAGCAAGGGTATCTGGAAATTGTCAGCACGGATATATAGTGTGAGGAACCTGCGAAACTCACCTCCTGTTTCCATTCCTTGCAGCTGGGAGACGACTTGGTCAGCATTCAAGTGCTCTGACTGGACGGAGGCTCGTAAGTTGTCCAACATCCTTGCGATGCGATGCCATTGAGGCTGTCCAGAGGTCCCAGAGACATGGGTGCAATAGGCATGGGCAACAGCGCATACTGCAGAAACTAACGAATAGCTGTTATCTGGGGTAAAGTCGCTTTTCTGGCGGTGAGGCGGGATAGGGAGAAACACATGTATAGCGGTATACTGTAATGATTCAGGCGTATGGATGAATGTAGCTGGGCTACAGTTGGTCGTCTCAGACCTGGCAGCAGCGGACGTGGTTGACATGATGATGGTAGTTGATGAAGTTGGGGTCTATTTGGGCCACAACCTCAAACGCGAACCAACTCGGCCAAGCTCAGAAATGCCGTCGCCGCGTCCTTCTGGGTCAAACGATCACGATGATGGTACTACCCCAATTCCAGACTTGGCACGCGCTTGGGAGTCCTACTCTCACGTCGCGTCCTCTGTCCGTCGCCCGTCCACGCTCCCCGACCCAGACTCCTACCACGAGCTCATCGAGACCGACGCCATCTTTGAGCTCGACGAAAAGCAAAAAGACGGTTCGAAACAAACCCTCCTCGTCGTCCCCTTTGGCTGCGAACGCTGTCGATCGTTGAAGCAAGCGTGCTCGCGCGGGCAACCTGCTTGTGCGCGGTGCCGGAACGCGGGGGCGCGTTGCGAGCTGCTCGATGAAAGCTATCAGAGACTCCCTGGTCCCAAGGTGCCCAGGGGCGCGCGGAGGCAGCTCGAGTCTTCGGAGGCGGCGCATGGGGGTCGATCGTGCCGTGTGGCGTCTGGGTCGAAACGTCCTCTGAGCCCTGTGTCCGACGCTGTGCCTCCGCGCAAGAAAACGCAGGTGAAGAAGGACGCGCGCAAAAAGAAGGCACGTCGGTCTACGGCGGAAGACATGGATGTCGAAGATCTGGGGCCCGCACAAGGAGCATCGACCGACGTACCGAGCGCGTTGAAATGGTCCTTTGTATACCAAAAAAGAAGTTTTCAAGGGCAGGAAGGACGGCCGTCTGATAATACCCTGGTGCCACGCGTCTGGACCAACGTGAGGGCGAGCGTTAGTTGTGTTTTCAGGCGTGTGGTGCTGACAACGTGTTGTAGTCGCTTGGCACGCTCTTTACCGTATTCCCTGAACTCGGAAAATCGACGATCGGCTTTTCTTGGTTTCAGTCCGAGACGCCGATACTGTTGCTGGATACCAATTATGCTCGTGGTCATTGGACAAGCTCCACTACGGTCAATATCGAGTTGTAAGCGTTTCTTTCATTCTTTTTTTGTCCGTTTGTGAATCAGTGGTCCAAGGTTATGGGATTTTTCTTGTTATGAACATGAACTCGAGTCCGACCCTCAATCCGACGCAGAGGATTCCGCGCGACCTCGTTCAAGTCAACCTGCGGTGCAGTCGCCCTCGACCACCCTCGAACCTAAAGCTGAGAAGATGGTAGACTCTTTCACCGACCGAGTTCGTGCGTTAACTATCAAACATCTAGGATTCCCCAACATTGTATTCAACACCCGGAAGTGGATCTTTTCCAACAACGTATGTAACAGTTCCTGCACCAATACCAACGCTCCACACGCAAATGCTACCTTCGAATGGGATACCACCAGACGCATGCCAAGGTAGTTGCAGCTGGGCTGGGGGCGGGAGTTTGGACCATCCCGCAGCAGAAACTGGCTTTGCGTCAGGGGAGCCTTTGACCCAGCCGTCTCCCTCCAGTCTATCTTCTCCCCTGAGCTCGCTGTCGTCCGAGTCACAGCCTGAATTTGAATCATGCATCCCCTTCAACAAACCGCCCGAAGTGGAGACATTGCTGGATTCTCATCTTCGCTTCATCCCCCTATTGCTGTGGATGTCACACGATTCCGGACTCGTTCCACGTAATCTCTCCCCAGAGTATGCATATTCATGCCTGGGACTCTTCTTCGTTTCCGACCTGAGTGTGAGTCGTAGCCATCCCATCCCGACGGTTATTGACGGGATGTTCACAGCATGCGTCGGTTCTGTACGACGTTTCTTCTACTCCCGGACGCGTGCATGGACAGGTTTGCTGGAGTGTCACCCTTGAGTGGGCTCCAGGAGGTGAAGATGCACTTTTTGACTGTAATTCGTCCCCTTCGTCAAACATAGCCTCTGGGTCAACGCAAGTTGATCCCGCGAGGGATCTGTTGCATCCCTGGTGGTACGAACCGACAGACACATCGTCGCAAACGGAAGAGGCAATCTCTTACCGTCCGAGAGATCTGAGGCTGCAATTCTTCAGCTTCATACCTCTTGATTTCCTCGCCGAATTTCACCCTAGTGAATCGTTTCCGCGGGGATGGTTCTGTAAGTCGTGCGGTCTGATCAATCCTCAGTTGTTTTTTCGACATCAGATCTGTCAAAGTACTAGGTGTCGAGTGAGTTTTATATTTTTCTCTCGATGTCTGTGGGTGATCGAATATTAGAAAGTCGATGCGTGACAAACGCATTCCCCCAGGAAAAATTGATCCCTTGTCACGCCTTCGGGATCCTTACCAATGTAGTGCCCTTATCCGCCCTACCAACGGGATCCCTACAGCTGTCGTCTCCGACTGCGTCACCTGGGACGACGGTATGCAGTCATGGAATTACCAGGTTAAAGAAAGAGTATTGCTGTGTCATGTATTCACCAGGAATGAGAAGTGTTTACAAGAAGACGCTACGACGCTTCTTGAGAAGATCCAATGCGAAGTGTTACTGTTTCAAGAAGATCCTGACAGTAAGCGCCAACATATCTATCCTCCTTTTTTTCGTGGCTTGACCTTTGTCTTGTGGACAGGCCCTTACTTTTTCCATAGAACCAGGCTATCACATCCGAGTGACGGATCTGAGGCAATGGTGCCGGTGGGTACACCTCATTGTGTGCGTACCGCCTACTACACGCTCTGCGATTTCGTCTACCGGTATGGAGAAATGGTGAAACCTCGGTTTGGCGAGCTGCGCATACAAGCTTGGGTCACGACAGGGTCTAAAAAGGTCTGTTCACTACATATCACGGCCCGTGTTCTGACGCCAAGCCTAGGGAAATCTGTTCCGCGCAAGTACATCTCCGGTTGTCATTCACTGTCTGGGCGCGGAAGTTGGTCTAAACTTGACTCCCAAGGGTGGATACCGCGACGCCGCAAAGTCTATTGCGCCCGATAAGGGCAAGGGACGTGCTATGGACGACGATCGGGAGGGATCTCCGCCTACGGTACCTCGTACCGAACATCCGCACCGCCCAACATCGTCCATGTCCGGGCTCGAGGCCAACAAACCTCCGAGTGTCGCCGAGAACGCGGACGAAGGTGTCGCTGCCATGGATACCATGCCACATTCCTCCAATCAAGTTGCTACAGGCATTGCGATGCCAGACTCAAACGCAGGTCCTGAAATGGAGGTTGTCAACCACGAGCGACGTGGTCGCAAGCAGAATAAAGGTACCAAGGATAAGAATAAAGCTTCCGTCCCCGAGATCTGTATGACGTTGGTCCATGGCGATTGCGTCGTTCTCTTTGGCGACGATTTCGAGGTGAGCGTTACGCGGCTATTGAGAATATGTATCGCCCCCTGTTATAGCTAAATTGTGCTTGGCAGTGCCAGATTGTCCGCACCGGGACCACTATCTGTCAGTTTGTGCGATTCTGCGTTCATTTATCGTTGACACTAGTGATACATTTTACAGTGGTGATCGGTTTCCCCGAAGAGCGGTGATACCATGAATATCTCAGATAGCCGAACACATTGACTATTTAGCTCTCGAGGCTCTTGATTGTAATGTACTAGAACCCGGTGGCATCTCGAGCACCTTGGGAAAGCGACAGTGATGTCGTCGTAGATAGAGCGCCAGAGAGACGTCCTAATGCAGCAATCGCGAGGAAGTTGAACAAAAACAATTCGTTGACCTAAAATTTGATCACGAACTATGACTGCGTTACTTTCTTCGGACGCCAACAAGGAAGCACAATGGGGACGAGGTATGCGTCGTATCATGTGCTTGGCAATATGGCCCTCGTACTGACGGGGCCGTCGACCTAGTCTTAATTTGCGGTGGGACCGACTGGTAGCCTGCGTCTGTCGTCTTGACCCTGCTTCTTTTAGCTAACTTGGCTGGTTTTTCAGGCCGAAGCTGGGTCGAAAAGAGCGCGGAGGCAAGGGGGAGGGGAATCCTGATGCGTACGTTTCCAACCCGTTTATAAAAAAAAAAAAAAGCAAAAAAAAAACGTGACCCCATATACTTGTGTGCAGACCCGACCTCCTCGAACCCCACATCCTGCGCTCGCTGAGCAACGTCAAGATCACCTCCATCCACGCCTCGTGCTGCGCATGCCATTTCATCGCGCTCGACGTGGACGGCGCCGCGTGGCTATTTGGCCGAAACGCACCGTGTGCGCTGGGTGTCGCGGGCGTGGACGTGGTCTCGGAGAACACGCCCCGACGCGTGCTCGCAGCGGACCTCGGCGCGCAGGCGGGGGCGAGGTTCGTGCATGCCGCGTGTGGGAGGAGTCATGCGCTGTTGGTGGACAGTCTGGGGAACGTGTGGTCTGCTGGCGCGAACAACCTCGGGCAGGTCAGATACAACGGCTTCCTCCTCGTCGCCGTTTTCTCGTGCTCACGTCGTTCGTTTTTTTTTGGCACAACAACAGTGCGGGCATCCGGCGACGCCTCAAGTGACGGCGTTCACGTGCGTAGACGGACCGTACGTGGACGGGGAGCGACAACGCGTGGTCAAGGCGGGTGCTGGTATCACGTTTTCCATCGTGTTGACGGAGGGCGGGAAAGGTGCGGTTTCTGCGAGCCAAGCGTGCCCCGCGCGGATCTACTGACACTTGTGCTTTTTTTTTCCAATACAGTCTTCTCTTTCGGAAGCGGAGAAAAGGGACAATTAGGTCATGGGAGGACGGGGGAGCACATCACCACTGGAAATAAGACGGCGTATGATATCGAAACGGAGCCGAGTTGCGTCCTCGTTTTGCTCTCCGTCGCATCCACATGACTGATACCTCTTGTTGCTAGTACCTGTAAAAGGTTTGGACGACAAGACGATCGTCGACGTCGTCTGTGGTGCCCAACATAGTGTCGCAATCGATACTCAAGGGTGAGTGCTGGGGCTCAACTCTCCCCTGTCGTCGTCGGTCGCTCGTTTGCTCAACTGTGCTTTGCAGCGTGGTGTACGTTTGGGGTTACAATGGATACTGCAGGCTGGGCCTTGGTAATCAGCAAGACGTTTTGATTCCAAAGGTCGTGCCACAGGTACGGTGTGACGATCATGCATTCCTCGACGATGGCTCATGTCCTTAGTTTTCTGGCCCGAACGAGATGACGATGGGAGCGCAGATCGTGGCTGGTCCCTCCAACACGGTCGTCATCGACAAGCAGCGTATGTACTGGATGGCCGGAAAGGTATGCCGTCGGACTGTCCTGCGTTGCATCTTTGTTCCCATTCATGACCATCACGTAGTGGAAAAACAGCGGAGAAGGTAAACTGCAGTCCGACGTCTTGTGACACGTCCCGTTCGCTCATGTCGTCTTAGGGTCGTCTGGGTCGCCTTATTCTTCGTTCCGTTATATCCAAGACCTGATGTACGTCGTCCACTCGACTCGTTGGTCACTGCTCAGACCATGTCTCCTAGGGGTTGCAAGATTTCTCAGGCAAGCTGTGGAGGTGTTACGCACTTTGCATTGACCTCTGAGGAGGATGGCAGCGTGATGACGGTTGCCTACGGGCAAAATGCTGCCAATGGTATAGAGTTCCGGCTTTCCCGTCGAGTTGATGCTGACAGCGTCTGAAGGTGAACTGGGCTTGGGCGCTGAGGAGCCAAAAAGCGCAACAAAACCAACCAGGCATCAGCCTCTATCCGGGATCGATGTGTTCAGGTCAGTCATTCCTTACATGATGAGAGCAAACGATCTTGACCGTATCTTAGCGTGGCCGCTGGCCAACATACCACGTTATTCCTTGCGAAGCCTAACGACAATTTTTCCGACCTCCCTCGTCACCCTGACGTCGAAGCACCCGAGCTTTGCCTCGTTTGCAACAAAGACAATGGAGACGATGACCTTGCACTAGAGTGCGACAAGGTATGCGTTTTTTTCGCGGTTCGCGTTTGGCGACGTTGCTTGACCGCTCACATGTTCGTTCAAAAGTGTGACCATCCCTACCATCTCGGCTGCCTCGACCCTCCACTGCAAGCTGTCCCGGAAGGTGAATGGTTTTGCCCTAAATGTACCGACGAAATGGAAGCTTTTGCGAGTTCTGCTTCCAAATCGTCCAAGACGCGTTCAGCACCCGATGAGAACAAGACTGGGACGAAACGAAAGGCGCCTTTGGCGACCGAGCACGGTGAGGCGTCGCATCGTGTTATCCATCGTCGCTTGCAGCTGACGCGCGCGTGGACTCTTTTGTAGCAACGAAACGCAAAAAATGATGCGACTGTTTGTGTGTGTACGCATCCGATTGGCAATGGATCTACCCTGTGATCTCGATCTTGTATTTTTAAAAATTTTGGGCTTTTTTGGCACAAGAACAAACTGTTTTTTCTTTCTTCATTTCGAATTGGACCCGAGCGTCGCTACGTTGTATATAGTGGTGATGATTCACTCTCTCCAACTTGCGTCTGTATGATAATATTATCAGTATTTTCATTGGCGCTGAGGCATGCATCATCCTTGATAGCTGGCTTGTGCCACGCCAGTTTTCTGCACGGCATCTCCCAGTGGAATGACTGGACACGTGCGTTGCTAGATGATGAAACTTGGTGAGCTGTCCAGCTTCCCAGATTTGAGACTCGATCTTGAAGCTTGATTGTTTAGACGGCAGGAGTCTCGTCGTAAAAGTGTGTCGAAGAGGCCTTTCAGTACCGGACAACTTGGTCCTGATGAGTAGCATTGAACCTGAGGCACCGTGACCAGGCCGTTCTCTCGTGTGCCA
>JBBPTB010000306.1:0-25128 GCA_038093875.1 Boletus tylopilopsis | reverse complement strand
TGCCGCTTGGACCCGTCCCAACGCATCGACGAACCAAATGGTTCGTTCGACGCGCCTGCCCCTCACCTGGACCCCTCCCAACATGTCGACGAACCTAACGGCTCGTTCGACGGACCCACCCACTTGTTGGACCCCTCCCAACGCATCGACGAACCTAACGGTTCGTTCGGCGGAGCCACCCACCTGCTGGACCCCTCCGAGGCATCGATGAGCCCAATGGCTCGCTCGACATGCGCGCCCGTCGCCTAGACCCCTCCTAACGCGTCAATGAATCCAACGGTTCATTTGACGCATCCGCCCACCTCTTGGACCTCTCCCGACGCCCCCGCCTGTCACCTGGACCCTCCTGGCGCATTTGACGCGCCCACTCACCGCCTGGATCCCTCCAAATGCGTTGACGAGCCCAACGGCTCGATCGACGCCCATGCTTGCCACCTGGATCCTTCCCAACGCGTCGACAAGCCCAACGGCTCGTTTGACGCACGCATGCACCTCCCTCCCAACATATTGATGTCCCCCGCTTGCCGGCCTGGATTCCTCCCAATTTGTCGACGAGCCCAACGGCTCGCTTGACGTCCACCTCTTACCTGGACCCTTTCAAAGGCGTCAACACGCAACATGGCAATGACGGCGACATGGTGTCGTCGGTGGCACGACGACAGGATGGCGGGGACGAGGCGTGCACTGGCACCACATTGCCATGACGGGTACAACAAGGCACGACAACCCGAGTACGGGTATAGTATAGTATATATTGTGTACTTAATATAGTATAATATACATGGTTCTATGAAAATTACAAGTGAGCCTAAGTGGAAAAAGTAATGGGGCCTCTGTAGGGCCTGTAGCGTGCTGCGGTACGATAAAATATGCTGCTACAGTGTGACAGCGCTGTGGCACAACTGCACAGCACGCGGTCATTTGTACAGCACTGTAACAGCACTGGACAAGGGGACCAATCTATGACACTGACAACTGTAACTCACTGTGACCCACTGGCACTGGACAGTCTGTCTTTCACAGTGCTGATGTAGCACAGCAAACTCAGAAGTCCCTCATACAGCCACGTAGAATTGGCATGCAGGGCACAAAATAACTTCAAGACCGGCGTTGATGTCCTTGATACTAGCAGTAAGTTCTATACGAAGCAGTTGTCTAGTATGGACAACTGTCCAAATCTCGGACTAAGTACAGATAGCACTCTGAAGCAAATGGCATATGCTGGTGGATGGTCGGAGTTATCCTTGATGAAAGTAGACTATTGCCGAGATGGCGCTGATCTGGATCTCGTTCGAGTCTACGAGTCACATGCCAGCAACCCAGCTTTGCTTTGATGACGAAGCGCCCTCACAAATGACGGGTTTCAAGTACTCGTGGGGCCGGTATTTCGCAATAGCGTTACTACCCGCGGCAGCGAGATAGTGACTGTCGAAGCTGTTTGCAACACAGAGAGGATGTTCGTGTGAGACCCAGTAGAGAAGACGCAATACATCTTGGAGTGGGGGGGCGTTTTGGTGCCAGATGAAGACGCGGATGATCAAATCTTGGAGACGTGCATTGGCTTCATTGGTCGAGAGCACCTTGATGCGGTCCAGCGCCAAACTGCCCTTCTTGGCTATGTCATCACGCTCGGCAATGATGTCCACCTCGACATTGTAAGATGCAAAATCAGATAGAGTGTATCTCCGAGGAATTGAAGATTCCACTTACTTTGTCTTGTAATCAAATACCTGCATGAGCAAATACTCATGTTGATGGTGTGCAGCGGGCACTTTCCGGAGTACGAGCTTTCGCAACCGTAGGTTTGAGATCTTGCTCATGCAAGATCTTGTGATGAAAGCTGCTGGGAAGGATGAAAAGTCGATAGACCATGTGTAGTCGGGAACGAGACGAAAGATTCCAGTGTTTGCTGCGTCCTGCAGCGAGATTGACATAGGGGGTTGTGGTGGGGGCAGGGATTGATCCATTGACGATTCTGCAAGTATTGTATTATTGTCATTGTCTGTGTGAGTCGTTGTTAGCTTTCTACCTGCGTGTAGGACTCACATGCATGGAAGATGTGGAAAGGGGCAGAGGAACCTACTAAAGTTATGAGTCTTACCTAAGGTGGCGGCCACTCCTGGCTGACAATATCACAAGAAAATGATAGGTAGGATACCAAAGTGAAGCTCGAGGCCGGGCGTGTTCGACCCGAACAATGTAGCTACAGACATCAAACACACCCGTGACATGTCTCGTCTGGAAAATGTCTCTCAGATGTATCAAAAGCCTGTGGAGAATGCTCAGAGACACACGCAGCATACGACGCTGCTTGAACTTGAAGTCATCGCCTCTCTTATATCCTAGCAGTCAACCTCTTGACGTTCCTTCTAAGCTTCTTCTACTGATATGCCTCAACATTACAGAGGTCGAGAATGCCGTTGAGAAATGCTCAGTCGACAAGAATGTTCTCCTCCACGGTGTAGCTGCTGGTCGCGTCGCTTGTACAATCCTTGAGCGTCTCCTACAATATTCCAAACAGCGCTTGCCTCGTCTTCTTAGTATTTCGATCAAACGATCTATGTTACTCGCATATTCCATGCCATGGCACGTCTTCCTACAATGGAGGACTCAACTCGAGGCTGCTTGGTTCGCTTCTTACGGGTCTAGTATCCCCTAGGATACTGTCTGAATGACGTCGAATATCCTGACCGCATGGATGGTGATCAGCACCACCACCATGTTGTCATCGATGTGGCACAATGGCGAATGACGCTGCGGCGCCGACGCTCGGCTGCATCGCCAAGGAACTCGTGGACCTTGCGGGCGATGACTGATGGAAGGCCTACAAGTCTACCATACTCGCTCCTGGACATCCTATTCTACCCGGAGAAGAAAACGAATGGCTCGTCAAGCGGTACAAAACGAACATGGTCAATTCCCCGTCCCCATTGGAGGAGCTCGAGGAGTAACTTCAGGAGATCTCAGTACACAAAATCAATTTAATACCGGGGCTGCTTTCTCGTAGATAGATCTGAAACCCTCCGTACTAACTGCATCGGTCAACTGATAGAAAGTTCCTAGAAACGGTCCGTGATCTGACAGCATAAGCCAACGAGTCACGCTCAGTTTGGCCGGTTCCGCTTCGGCCGGTGGCCAACGCGATCAGAATCCGAGACCCTTTTCTGAGTAATTGTTGGCTCGCTCTCACTGTGAAGAGAAATCTGTTTCGCGGCAATACTGTCCTCCAGCTCCAAACACCCAATTGCCATGGACTTGACAAGGTTTGGCGGACTATCAAAGTCCTTTGCACTCAGAGGCCATCCGTCGAGGATTCTACCCATGTGCGTCTCCGCAAAGCCCATGCCTCTTCTCATGACAAGCAACTGCATCATGAGTGGTACTAGCGGCGTCCCCTCGAACCGATTTTTGATTAGTGCTGCGTCGATCGAGCCTGGATTGCTGAACCAGCTGCGCATGACCACAGTACCCGCATTCTGGTGTGCTCCGAGGAAACGGCATAGCCGCACATAGGATTCATGATCCCTTAGATATAATTGTCCAGCGAACACGTTCAGTTGGTCGATTAGGGTCCAAGGAGGGGTCCAGGTCGAAGGGATAGATGGTACGGAATATAGCCTGAGATCGTCAGAGGGCCTCATGCGTTTGGTCGTGCGGGCTACGTATAAATGGAGGTGAACTTGGTTGCTGATCCTAATCTCCGGTATCAATCGATCGGCTTCAAATGGGCTCAAGAGGACGAGGGCATCCCTGCCACCCATTTTCCCCGATAGCACCCACTGGACAGGTCGCAGATAGTCAATCACCCTTTCTTGAACTGGTGTGTTGTTGCTGGTCGTCAAGCAGAAATCCGCTGTTGCTAATATGTATGGGCTCCAGCCATGTAGTCCGCTGGCGTGGGATGTGGCGAAGCTGTCGTTGACGCTGGTCGCGAAGACGTGACGAAAGGCCTTGCTCTGGGAGGGCGGTGGAACGGTACCTGTCCTCACGAACTGAATGACGTCAGGATGAAGGAAATGTACTGCTGGTGATGCTCTAGACGGCCTCTTGACCTCCCGATCACGTTCAATCTCACGAGATACCTCGCGTTCTTGTTCTTCGTCCATGCGAACGTCACGAAGCGATAAGACCCCGAGGTCTTCACAACGTTCACGAATCTCTTGAGGGAGATTCACCGAAGAAGTGGTGTTTGGCGAGTGGCATGGCATATACATATCAGACAGAGACTTGAGTTCTGGTTGAACCCAGGTGTCCAACAAATCCTTGGATGTGACCTTCTGTTGGCAAAACCGGGACCAAGCTTCATATCGGAATTCGTGGCTCGTTCCTTGTTGTGCCCAGTATGGAGCCAGTCGCTGTATGTCACCCCATGTTTCGAGTATCGCCCAGTACAAGATATCCGCAGTAGAGACCGGGATGCTGTGAGTCTCTTTGGCGACCAGACCGCGAATTCTTTGATCTACTTCATGAGGGGCGAAAAACATGACGCTATGACCATTTCCAAGTTTACGCATTCGCATGCAACCTAATAACCATCGATAAAGGGATCCGGATATCATGATAGTGCTTGTATACACACCTTGTGTCAAGCGATCTTTCGTAACCTTGTGTCCCAATGTGACCGCCGCTCGGAAGCCTTGAGGGAACTTGATGTCTGTGCCTCTTGTATGGGCATGGTCCAGATATGCGACACATCGGTGCAGTTGCTGAACGAGTGGTGATGATGACAGCGGCTGTGTACTACCATTTCTTGTGAGCACCATCAACTCGTCGCGTTCATCAAAATATATAGCTCCAGTGGTCTCAACAGCTGGTGTGTACTCCAGCCACGCTTTCGCCAGCTGGAGGTTGGATAGATCTAGTATCTGCGCACCAACATCCAGTAGGACACGGATTTGGGGTGTCTGGGCGACGACCACGCTGAGAAACTTAAGAGTTGTCCATCGTTCACCCTTCTCGTCAGCTGTCACCATGTACGATGAATTTTCGGGTTGGAGGAGATAAGCGAGAACCTTTGCATTGGTTCCAGTCTGATGGAGATGAGATGGGTCATCTTGAGCGATGGAAGTTGGCAGTAGATACTGTCCATCATTGGTCCCCGAAAATCCTGACAGTTGGTTCAGTCTGGAAGCTCGAAACGAGGACAGTATACTTGGAATGCGCACTCACCAGTAACCAGGTGGTTCTTCTGCTCTGCTATATCCCAGTTCGAACCCGAGATTCTCTGAGGAAATTCTTTTGCATGCTTGGCGAAAACGACTTTTGAGAGATACAAGTCTATCACCCTTTTATTTCGAGCAAACAATGGGATGAGGCATTTGTCCCATTGCTCCAGCGATTTGATGTTGACGCCGCTCAGTTTCCGAAGAGGGTTTGGCACCAATGCGATATCGTAATCTTCAAGCCACAGTAGGTATTCTGAAGACGGGTCATCTTGTTGGAGTAAAAGTTCAAACGAAATCCGCAGCTGATTCTCACTAAGCCCTGCGTAGTAATAAGAGAGACATGTGAGCAAGATTGTTATGTCTGGGTGCCCGAATTCCGCTGTTTCCGCTGGTACGTCCTTGGCACGGTAGGGGATGGCAAGTGTAGTGCGCGGCGGCAAGGTTGGGTCGAGGCCATAGTCGACGCGCCATCTGCGCTGCGTGAGAGCGAACAGGAGGATGTCATAGGCTAAAAGACCACGGAGGAGAAGCAGCGAGCCCCATTTGATACTCTGATGAGCATATTTTTCAGCCATCTTGACTGTATCCGGGTGAATATCCTTGCGTAGTAGGAACTCGCGAATAGTCCCTTTGAGCCCCGGCTCGGAATGAAAGCTGAGACCAGGAAGGCATCCATCCAATACATCCTGGGTAATCAGGGATATCAGTTGTTCGCCACCCTCTGTCTGCAGGATGTGAATGTGAGGGAACGAGCCGGGTGAACCGCGGTCGCATCGAAGTATGTGGGAAGTGGGGGTTGAGAGCAGATATGCATGTTGTTTGAGGAGCCCAAGGACTTTCTGAACAACGAGCCATCGATCTGGAGATCCTTCAAAGGGATGTTGATGGCCGATGGCATAAATCAATTGGAATTGGGGACGAAGCACGTCATCGCTCTCGTCCAGGATATCTCGAGCATGGGTTTCAAAGAACCTCTGGATGTCCATCAATGTCTTGACGTGCGTGGACCTCATGAGCTGGGCCCTTTCGTCTGTCTGGCGCTCCTCAACGGGCATCTCGGCCTCGCGATGCCATCGTTTCACCTCCCTAATCACAGTAGAGACATAGGTGTTTTCAATTAGCTGTTTTCATCGTCAGTTAGTGTAAGACTGTCGCCATCATTGTCAGCATGCTCACCGATTTAGACATCCAGTCCGTTAGAACATGCAGAACGTATTCATATCCCCGTAAGTTCTGAGCCATTAGAGTGGTATTTGTACGAGTTTTATCCTTGAGCAACTGCGTCTCCACGCAAGCCAACTTGAGCGACAAAATGTGCTCAGGCTGCATGACGATAATGCCACATTCGTCCTTACATTTACGCACAAGCTTGTGGAAGCATTCGACCTCGTCAAGTACCTTGGAAAAATCCTCGTATAAACAATCACTCCTACCGCTCATTTCCTCGCGGGAGAATACGAGATGGTATACCGGCCTGTCGACTAGCCCACTGAGACGATCGGTGAGGAGCTGGACGGTTTGGGGTATCAGTGCCTTGGGCACAATAACGCGAACGAGTTGATCTCCGTCAGCTAAAGCGGCTGCACAGATAGGAATGATCACGGAGGTTTTTCCTTCCCCCATGTTGACCTGCATGATGGTGTTTTTGCCTGACCGAGGATACATTATTTCGCTTGCCACGTCAGCCTGGACACGTCGAATGAGGAAGTTGCCCTGCAGCTGAGACGAATATCAGAAGAGCACGCGCTTCTCGTAGAAGACACACTTGAATTAATAGCCAGTCAGGGTTCTCAGCGATATCCCACCCGTCACATCCCTCATTTTCAGATTCCTTGTATAACTCTTCTTCGAGGTTGTCCAAGGCAAGAAGGAGCAATCTTCTTGCTCGCTGAAGGTCCAGGGCAAGTAGAGCCAGGGAGAGTAGACATTTGTTCCAGCCCCTTGATAGCTTGGTAGCCGAGGTAGACGCGAGACATCGGAAGAGAACGAATGGTGTAACACGTGGCCATAAACCACATCGATCGAGTATGTTTTCGAACTGCGTTTTCGGACCGAGTGCCATTTTGACCATATCAAGGCTCTCCCTATAGTTTGTTCGACACTGCACGTAGTGTCTGCAGAGTAGCTCGGTACGAGGCTTCCCGTTATCATTCCAACAGCTGACATCCGATGTTTGGAAATGGTATGCACTGCTGTGAAGTCGAGAAATGTATTGGCTGTGAAATGGAGGCGATGTTTCATTTGCCCTCAGAAATGAGAAAAGTTGACGCAGTGGATCTATTTCAGGAGACGTAGTGAGACTACGTTCTGGCCATCCGTGGTAATTGTGGCAAGACAACTGGTCGCGTGCCCGCAGTTTAGGTGGGGACCGTTCGAGAAGTAATTGATTGAGTGACAACGAGAGTTTTTCCAGGTACCGTGGCTGTAGGCTACCAGAAACCTCAGACGGGAATAGATACGCGTCCTGTAGCACAGCGTCCTCGCTAGGAAGTTCCCATTCATCGTCAGCTCGCCAGTCCAGTATTCGGATCTTCGCAAATGCAAATCGCATCTGGGGACTTGGTGATTTAGAACACCAAAATCCGCGGGGTCCAAGTCTCTGTCGAGCACCTGCTAACCAAATTAGAGAAACTGCTTCCTCCACTCCTGTCCTACCTGTCAGTGGGTCAGGTCTACATCCAATGCTGGTGAAGGCATGAAGGTGAGCAAGAAAGAGCCTGCTCTCCAAGCTGACAATTCCTCTCATACAACCTAGTTCATTGTCCACTTGGTACGTATAGTACCTAACGGGTCCAGAGGAAGGGAGCTCGACATGAACGTTATGCCCATGCTGCTCGATATATTCGCTATGTGGGATGAGGAGGAGCTTGGGAATGAGATCCATCTCAAGTTGGGATTTCGGGCGCAGAACAAGACGGTTGACGAGACCAAACAGTGTCCCGATATACTGAGCCTCGTCGTATACCATGTCCTTGAAGTCACAGGACTCGAGGTTGTCAACCTCATTGATAAAGAATGACAAACTGTATCGGGGTAAAGTGGCAGATAACTGAAATGTTTGAGGATGCGTTGCATCCATTAGGGACACGGTGATGATAAGATTTTCAGGATCATCGAGACACCGGAAACAGCTTGAAACCATTGCCCATGTAGGGCTGTGCTTGTCCACGAGAAACTCGTCTCCTTTTGTTACGAAGGTTTGTCCAGACCAGAAAGGTTGATGAACTATCCAGTTGTTGGGTGACCGTCCCCATGGTTTCTCGATAGGTCGTATCTCAATGATGGATGTCGACAGATTCAACCAATGAACATGATTTTCGGTGAGCGATGCGGGGAGGTCATCTTCCAATTGTTGCCGGCAAATCAGTTCGAAGACATCACTTGTCTCTATATGTTCGGCACGAATAATGATTGTGCTGGGTTTCGGGAACCTCGATGGGTCGTTGTCTTTTCGGACCATGAAGTGCACCTGTGTATGTTTCAATACTTTGCTCTGCATGATGGTTTTGAACAACCTACATAGTGCCCGTGAATAACAGACATCGTGACAAAATCCATTCCTTGAAGATCAGAGGCAACGACTAACAAGTCACACTGAAAGACATGTTCAGCATCTCGCGTTGTGTCAGGTATGGAACTTCATAACCACACACATTACCAAAGAGCTCGCGGTACATTGAATCTCGTGTCACGTCACTTGGTAGTCCATTGCCTGTCGACTTACCACCCACGAAGAGTGACCCATCAAGCAAGTTAACATGCACCATCTGTGAGTGCCTGTCCTGGGTCGGCGCGGTCTCACATACCAACCATTGAGAATTTGGTAGCTCTAGTGACTTCCATCGGTGTGGACCTGGTCGATACCCGGCCCAAACCATTTGAACAGCACGGTCAACAGAAAGGTCTGAGGTGTCAGCTCGGATAGCATCCCTTAAGCTTTTCTCAAGAACAAGGCAGAGACGCTGGCCGCGATTAAGAAGAACTTCAGCGTAGGTGGAAGAAGCACCTGACAAGCTGGGATCAATGACGTTGCAATCGACATTGATTCAGAAAATCAGACCCACCTGAGGAAGGAATTGTGGATATAAGCATATGGCAAGAAAGAAATATTTCGACGTCTCGTGAAGAGGAATGAAAGAGCTCGTTACTCGCAGTGAGGCCCACTTCGAATGTACTTCGGCAAACAGCGGCCATGTCTCGCAAAAGGTCGAGGTTTTTGTTCGTGGCTGACTTCTTTGCGTTGTAATTGAGCTCGTGCACCCAGCCAAAGGTTTTCCAGCGTGCATTTCGAAGAAGTCTGATGGTTCGCTTCAAGATCTCAGAGTCTCCCAAGAGTTTCGAGGCAAGCCCACCAGCTAGCAAGGAAATTACGGCCATCGCAGGTCCATCCAATGATCCGACCCCGACATCGACAAATAAGCACTCTAGCTCGTCCAGAAGTGCATGACAGAATGAACTATCCTGAAGCTCCTGATGCCATAAGAGCCCCCCAGCACTGTCGAGAGGACCGACTTGAGCAGAAGCTTGAGCGAATAGCAAGTAAACCTCTTGGTGACGGAAGTCAAGGGTTCTGCTCCGTAGCTGTTGTAATATATTGAACCACTGGAGTGACCCCCCACTCCGCAAGTGTGCAAACGTGATGAATTCATGTGAGGAAAGACCGGAATGGCAGTTCACTTGAGCAGCTAAGACTTCGTTGGACGTGTGCGTGACATTGTTAAGATATCGTTGCATCCTTGATTCTGCATAGAGTCCATTCGGCAGCTTGTACGCATGACCAAAGCGGACCAGAAAGGATCCTTCATAAGCATAGTATGTCCTTTCCCAACATGGCAGAGGAGTGGTGCTCGTGAATAGGGAGAGTGAGCACCTGGGGTTAACGAGAGAATAAGGCTTCAGTGTTGGGATATCGCGCACGCGCGTGTCTTCTTTGCCTCGTTTCACGCCCACTCTGGCGGGAGAGATCCAGCGAGTGACAGAGCGCCATACATCAAAGAACTGTGGACATTGCAGTTCAAATACAACAAGCTTGGCGTATGACGAGTTGACGGGCAATGTATCTTCAATGCTGGCTTTGAGACGCTGGAGGGATGGACAACCGTCGAAATAGCGGCAAGGGAAACTTGTTTCGGTGAACTCATTCGAGAGTACCGACCATTCGGGGTGTGCTTGAGCATGCCGAACGAAGAGGTACTGATATGCATGACAATAACGGTGGATGCTTTGAGCATCGTGAAGGAGCAGCCTGCAGAGGAGATCTATGGGTACTTCAGGAGAGTAGTTGGCAAGAATAGGAATTTCCTTGATGACCAGCTTGTCCAGGGCAACCCAAAGCATAATTATCGTCAAGAGCATAATGGAATGATGATCCGGATCATATGTAGCTCCTTCTGCATGGTATGTGTCAAGCGCAAGTGAGTGATATTGATACATGCAGTATTCAAGGCATTCACATGCATTGTCAACATTTGTGACACAGGCAACCCAGTCATCAAGATCCTCGGCCACAGCGTGTTCAAAGTCGTAGAGGAGGACACGACTGTCATCACGATTAAGGTTACCCGACCCAGATAAGGGGTTGTCAGGGTTGGACAAAAATTCATCAAGAGTGCACTGAGAGCGAGTGTGGTGGAGGAAAGGGATATCCGATGGGTTGCAGCCATGGTGAGTAGGGGAGATGTACTCGTGAGGCTGAGGAAAGGGAGACTGGATATCTTTGATGAGATCGAGTTGGGAAGGATCCAAGAGCGAGGATGAACATTCAATAGTCTGTATCACCTGCCACCTCTGGTCAAGAGTTTGCGCAAGACTAGTACAAGTGTGCAGCACAGTGTCATGAAGCAGGTGGTGGGAAGTAGCAGAACCAAGCTTCCTGAAGCGCCGGAGGATCTTGGCCGACATTGAATGGATTAGGAAACTGGAAAGACTATTATTGACCGCTTGGCTTGCGTTGGCAAGGTTGTACATGAAGAATAGTATGAAGGCTTTGTAGGCACTACGACCGAGGGGAGAACGATCGAGGGAAGATTGGATGGAAACTTTGATGAGAAACCATAGGTTCGAGCGAGACCACTGACGGCTATCACTGCCACGACGGCGAATATCTTGGATGTACATAGGACCAAAATGCTTGGTGATGCGTTTCGGTTCGGTAGGTTGGCCGATACCGCGCAACACGTCAGGAAGTAGTTCTTCACTTGTACCACCGAGGAAACCTGCGAGTCTAGATCGGAACATTTCATCCTCAAACACTGGGTTTGGAATTTCGATGGCAAGCGCAGGGCACGAGCAAACCACTTTCTCCCTATGTGTACGATCAAGTTCAGTCGTATCAAACGACTCAAACAGAGTAGAATCAGCTAGTCTCCGAAAAGTGATCCCGAAAGTTGTTATATGATCGTATGGCGTAGGAAATACACGGACACCATCTGGGGGTGTTCAGCAAAGGTATGAATATCTGATGACCTCAGAGCCCACCTCCGGCTCTCATTCCACCGAGATTCGTTACATGGTCATATGGATATACCAGAATGTCTGTCGGTTTTTTTCAGAAAAGCTCTCAATATCCGATACCCTCGTATCCTACCTCCATCTCTCATCTCACGAAGCTGCGAAATGGTATGGTCTCGGCACGATGCCCCGGGTTGAGTAGTGAGTTGCAACTTCTCCAACATGTTTGTAATGTGAAGCCAGTTAAGCTTGTGGACGTGATCTATGTGCTCTTCATAAGCACGAGCTGCCGCATGCACCGCAGAAACTAGTGCATGAATATTCTCTTGGCTATCGTCGCTGTACTTCGGGTGGTAGACAGGGAAGAACACATGGTTGATGACATATTCTAACGAGGAGGGAGAGTCGTTGAAGATGGAGGAGAACATCACAAACCTCTGGTAAGACCTAGAAAGCATTAGATAAGCGATCCAATGTAGGTCACGTGCTTTGACTGTAAACGCGTTCATCCGCGTTCCACTGAGACACGGTCAACGACGCAACGCGAAACTTCGACGATGAGCTCTTCAGAAGCCGAGAATTTCGACCTCGACGACGTCTCGGGCACCGAGAGCGACGACTTCTCACCCCCAGCAAAGAAGACCGTAAGGGTCTCCGCTCCTTTTGCCCGATACCCTGGATGCGTGCTCACCCTGCCACTCGTCTGTCTTAGACGAAAGCTCCCAGCAAGAAAACTACCTCAAAACCTGCCACGAAGGCAACCAAACCCGCTCCAAAACCAAAGCCGGCACCCAAGAAGAAGGTTCTCGCGGACAAGGATGACAACGCAATAGAGAGTGGTTCAGATGTCGTCCAGGTTGATGGTGACTCCGATGACGGGAACCCTGCGCCGGCCGCGGCCGCAACGACAAATGGGAAGAAGAAAACAGCATCGGAAAAATACGTAAAGGTACGCGTCGTCCAAGTGTCCCGCGATGCTTTCTGATGCCTTGCTAGCTGACAGCAGTCGAGCACGTCCTCAAGCGGCCTGACACGTACATCGGGAGCGTGGAGACCATTTCTCAGTCGATGTGGACGTATGACTCTGAGAACAAGCGCATGGTCCATCGTGAAGTCAGTTATGTTCCGGGTTTTTTCAAGATTGTGGACGAAATCCTGGTCAATGCAGCAGATCACAAGGTATGTGTGTTACTTCGTGAGGCGCGTCGTTTCACCGAAGTTGTTTCGAGGTCAACGATCCCAATATGGACGCGCTCAGAGTCAGCATTGATGTAGACGAAGGGACTATATCCGTTTACAACAACGGTCGCGGCATACCAATCGAGATACACAGCAAGGAGAAGATCTATATTCCGGAGCTCATCTTTGGTCATTTAATGGCCGGCTCTAACTACGACGACACCGAAAAGAGGCTAGTGGGTGGTCGTAACGGTTATGGTGCCAAGCTGGCAAACATTTACTCGCACGAATTCACCATCGATACCGCTGACAAGAATTCGGGTCAAAAGTACAAACAAACGTGGACGAACAACATGGGTAAATGCGGAGCCGCCAAGATTACCAAGAACTCCAGAGGCGAGGACTATACCAGGGTCACTTTCAGGCCCGACCTGAAGCTGTTTGGGATGGACCGTATCGATGACGACACGTTGGCTCTCCTCAAGAGGCGCGTTTATGACTTGGCTGGCACAGTCAGGGATGTCAAGGTCTACCTCAATGAGGAACGATTGAAGATCAAGAATTTCAAGCAGTACGTGGAAATGTACCTTGAGTCCGCCGCCGCCGAGGCGGCCGCAAATTCTGGTGGTGCTGCCCAAGCGAAACCGAGCATGATCTACGAGCAAATCAGTCCGCGCTGGGAGGTTGCCTTTGCCGTCTCAGAAGGATCGTTTCAACAGGTCTCGTTTGCGAACTCGATTGCGACGACCAAAGGCGGTTCCCATGTCGCGCTTATGGCCGACCAGATCGCCAAGAATTTGATTGCTGCCATTGAGAAGAAGAACAAGGCTGCCAAGGTCAAGCCTGCACAAATCAAGAATCATATGTGGATCTTCGTGAACGCTCTCATCGAGAACCCCACTTTCGACAGTCAGACAAAGGAGACGCTGACGTTGACCGCATCCAAGTTTGGTTCGAAGCCAGTTTTGTCGGAGGAATTTATGAAGAAAGGTCGGTCTGAATGATTTCTGCGATGCAGAGGCTCATGTAGCGCCGACCAGTTTTGAAATCTTCCATCATTGACAACGTGCTAAACTGGGCAAGGTTCAAGGCTGATCAACAGATCAAAAAGACTGATGGATCGAAGCGTAACCGGTAAGTAGACAGCATATATGCGCTATTTGAAGACTAACTTTTATGATAGCCTCGCTGGCATGACGAAACTTGCTGATGCTAACAATGCTGGAACAAGGAACGCTGATCGGTGTACTCTTATTCTAACGGAAGGAGACTCCGCCAAGGCTCTCGCAGTCGCAGGTCTTGGTGTTGTTGGACGTGATAATTTCGGCGTTTTCCCCTTGCGTGGAAAGCTGTTGAATGTACGAGAAGCCAAGCATGACCAGATCATGAAGAACGAGGAGATTCAGAACGTGAAGAAAATCATGGGTTTACAACATAACAAAGAGTATACGAACGTCAGCAGTTTGCGCTACGGTCGACTGATGATCATGACTGATCAGGTCAGGGTCTAGTTTTGTTTACGAGACCGGAGCCTAACCCGTTGTCTCGATATAGGATCACGATGGCTCCCATATCAAGGGTCTCCTCATCAATTTCTTGGACCATTTCTATCCTTCGTTGCTCAAAATCCCCAATTTCCTTGTCGAGTTCGTAACACCTATCGTGCGGGTATCGAAAGGGAAGCAGCGCATCGATTTCTTCACCATACCTGAATACGAGCAGTGGTTGGAGAGAACGCCTGATGCGCACAAGTGGGACTCGAAGTACTACAAGGTTCGTTTAGCGCGTGGTTTTCGTTTGCATCCCATTCATTCAAGTGTGACAGGGTCTTGGAACAAGCAGTGATGCAGATGCTCGATACTACTTTGGTAACATGGCGAAGCACATGATTCCGTTTGCCTCTACCCAGGATGGCGATAAGGAACTCATAGAGCTGGCGTTCAGCAAGAAGAAGGCTGATGAACGGAAAGAATGGCTCCGTCAGTTCAAGGTGAGCCCAACATCCCTGTGCCAGCACTGTCTGACCAGCCCGTAGCCCGGAACCTACCTCGACCACAATATGGACGAGATCCCGTTCTCGGATTTCATTAACAAAGAGCTGATCCTGTTCTCGATGGCGGACAACGTCCGCTCTATACCATCTGTTGCGGACGGTCTGAAGCCAGGTCAACGAAAGGTTATTTGGGGTTGCTTTAAACGCAAGCTGAAGAAGGAGATCAAGGTCGCCCAGCTCGTCGGTTATATTTCTGAAGTCGCAGCATACCACCATGGTGAAGCCTCGTTGACCATGACCATCGTCAACCTTGCTCAGGATTACGTCGGGTCGAACAACATGAACCTGTTGCTACCGAACGGTCAGTACGGAACGCGTGATATGGGGGGTAAAGACCATGCCTCGGCTAGGTACATCTTCACTGAGCTAGCGCCCCTGACGAGGACGGTGTTCAACCCGGACGATGGCCCGTTGTTGACGTACCTAAAGGAAGACAACGACTGGATCGAGCCAGAGTACTATATGCCGATCATACCAATGGTGCTCGTCAATGGTACGGAGGGTATCGGAACAGGTAAGCGCCATTCTCGTTTGGATAGGTTCATGGTTGCCGAACACAGATTGCTAGGTTGGAGTACCACTATCCCGTGTTATAATCCAGAGGACATTATCGCGAATCTACGGCGGCTGATGGCTGGCGAAGAGATAGTTCCTATGCTCCCTTGGTGGCGAGGTTTCAAGGGGACCATCAGGAAGGTTGCGGAACACAAGTACGACGTCGTCGGTGTCGTGAGCAAGATCAATGATACATCTGTCGAAATCACCGAGTTGCCTATACACAAGTGGACACAGTCGTACAAGGCCGATTTGGAAGCCATGATCGGTGAGAAGGGGGATGGTGTTATCAAGGTATGGAACTCATCTACGGCATTCGTTTACGGTATGTTGAATGATGCGATGAACAGGACTACAAAGAGCATCACGACAACGTCAACGTCCACTTTGTCATTAGCATGGGTGCCAAGGAACTCGAGAAGGCGGAGGAACAAGGCTTGGTAGAGTTCTTCAAGTTGACGAGCAAAATCAACACGAGCAACATGATCTGTTTCAACTTTGAGGGCAAAATTCAGAAATATTCCTCGCCCGAGGAGATCATTGAAGAATTTTACCCTAAACGTCTGGCGTGTTATCAAAAGCGAAAGGTGGGTAGGGGACGGTTTCGGTGTTCTCCGCGCTGATGGGAGGTGGATGGTGTACAGGATTTCATGGCGAACGAGCTCCAAATGCAGTTCGATAGGCTCTCCAACCAGGCGCGTTTCGTGAAGATGATCATTGAGAAGGAGCTCGTGGTGTCGAACCGTAAGAAAGCGGATATCATGGTTGACTTGCGAAAGCACAAATTCCGTCCGTTCCCCAAGGTGGCCAAGGCTAAAGCGGCAGGCGAGACTGAAGATGTCGTTATGCGTGACGAGGATGAGGAGGAAGCAGTCGAGGAAGCTCCTGGATCAACGGACTACGACTATCTGTTGGGCATGCCAATTTGGAATTTGACAAAGGAAAAGGTATGTCTGGAGCGCGGCTCCAACGTATGTTCGTCCAATTGGGGTAACTACTAGATCGAGAGACTGTTGCAACAAGCCGCTGACAAGGAAGCGGAACTTTTACGGCTGCTCGAGCGTACTCCAGTGTCACTCTGGAACGAGGATCTAGACAGTTTCCTAAAAGACTGGGAGGTAAGCACTGATCGGGTTGTTGTTGTTTTGCCGTCGTGAACGTTTTTACTGCAGAAATCATGTCAAGACTTTGATAACAAGACGTTGCTTGATGCGAACGGGAAAAAGGTGAAGAAGAAGCAGACGACGCTCAAGCATCGCAAGTCGTTGACTGGACGGCGAGACTTTGGTTCGGATGGGTCAGAGGACGACTTCAAACCTGTCAGAGCCGCGGCGAAGAAGAAGGCGGAGCCGAAGCCGAAGCCGAAGCCTGCAGTCGCGGGACCCTCGAAGAAAGAGAGTGAGGATGAAAAGCCAGCACCTGCGCCGCCGAAAAAGGCACCAGTGAAAAAGGCGCCTACCAAGGTGAAATCGGACGTGGAAAGTGACATTTCGGACGTACCTGTGAAGAAGAAGCCAGCCGCGAAGAAACCTGTCAAGGTGGACTCGGACTCGGACGTGGAGATGTTTGATTCTCCGCCTGTGCAAGCAACAGGCAAAGGGAAGGCTAAAGCTGAGGATGCATCGAAGCGCAAGTCGTACGTGTCACATGTTTTATGAAATTGGAATTCTGTGTCTGACAATGGTATTAACAGGCCTGTGGGCGAGGATGAGAGCGACGACGAGATATACATCCGACCTGCGGTAAAGAAGACAAAGACAACGCAGGCGGCTGTGACTGATTTTTTCGGCAAGGCTGGACCTTCAGAAACGACCAAGAAGGCCACGTCGCGCAAGCCCTCGGGGACCAAGCCTGCGGCTGCGAAAAAGGCTGCTCCAAAGAAGAAGGTGGTGGCGAGTGACGAGGACGAGGACGAGATAATGATGAGCGAAGTAGGAGAGACGCGCGCTGCTGCGCCTGCGCGTGCAGCGAGGGGCAAGGCGAAGAAGTACATTGAGATTGAGTCTGATTCGGACGGTGACATGTACGAGGATTAGATTCGTTTCGTGAAGTGAGCACGTGGCTACATAATAATTGTACAAGCGAGCGTGTTTAACAAGTTCTCCTCGACGACCGACTTTTACCAATTTTTTTTCTTGTCTGGAACGGGGTCCAGTCATGGCTGCACCTCTTCCTCGTCTCTCGATTCCACCTCCTCTCAACATGCAGCAGCCCTTTGACGGGAGACAGCCAATGTTCTCCCCGGGCCTCCCAACCTCCCTCCAACAGAGCTACCACCCACCGCCGTTCCAGATCGCGCCCCCGCCCCTCCAGACACCCATGCAGTCCTTCTTTCCCCCAAATGCACCACCACTGGCAGGTCGTCCTGCTTACCAGCATCACAAGGGCCACTCGAGCATCGCACACTTCCCCGGCTACCCACCACCACCACCGCCGGCCGCCATCCCCATCACACCCCTCGGCCAGGGCTTCCCAATGGTCGTACCCCCGTTCGGACAGCCGTTCATGCCGAGAAACAGACGCGCACCCAGCGTCAGCATCGGCGGTCCACCCAAGGCGCCCTTGGGCGGCCCAGGCCGAAAACACAGCCCGCTTCCACCGGCCCCACCACCACCTGCTACAAAGGGGAAAAAAGTCGTCGTCAACCTGCCAGTGGAGACGATACCTGCGACCTATGACCAGACATCGAACCGCCCTACGTGGGCGCGTACGCCCATGCCCACGACCAGTCACGAACAGCCCGTCGTGATGCCCCCCGAAATAGCCACGGCGGACCCATACCCCCCAGATACCTGGCGGCGCCATATTCCTGATACTGTCGACGTGTTCCTACCTGGAAAGGTACGAAAACACGTGTTCGCGTCGTGTGTGTTTCGTTGACTCGTTTTGCTGTCAGGTCGCTTGGGACGCTCTGAGGCAGCGGGTCATTGAAGAAAAGCTAGAGAGATTGGGTGTTGAACGAGGTGCAGGTGGCTCCGTCGCTCTTCATGCACCACATGCCCGTGCTGCTTCGGTAAGTTGCCTCGTTGAGTGAGCATGGTAACTGGCTTGCTCAATCCCATTGCTAGATATCATCACCCGCAGACCCATCGCTCCTCTATTTCAAATTGAATAAACTGCAGCAGTCTCAGAATGCCTCGGCCGTAAATTCATTGACGAGTTCGCCCCAACAAACGTTTGACCTGACGCCGTCCCCTGGATCGCAGTTTCCCCCCAGACTGCAAAACAGGCACGGTCACAGTCTCTCGCTTGCACAACCACCGCCTCCGTTTATTCCGCCGTATTACAATCCTACCGCAGCCTTCAATCCGTTTGGTCCTAGCGCCGTCTTGGGCTCTGACAGTATAGAGCAGGACGCCGAACATCATGTACCGTCTCCTAGTGCGGGGATTCACGCGCCACAAGGTCGCGTTCCCATGTCAATAACGTCTCTTGCTCCTCCTAGTATCAGTAGAGGAAGCAGCCGCCCAGACTTTGTCCGTGGGTTTGGCCTTGATATACCAGAGGAGGAAGAGCCGCCAGAGGACGCACCACAGCCTGATACAGACGTGGATGAAAAATCTCGAGAAGATGAAGAGGCCCTTGGCCTTGCTCTTGTTGCCAGTCCACCTGGTACCGAACCTGAAGGAGTGACGCCCGTCGTGCAAAGCAGGATCCATTCAAGACATGTTTCGAGGTTATCTCACGCGCTCTCGTTGCACTCTGTTGGAGGCATTCACGACGCTGATTTACCCGTCCAAGTGGATGTGGTACCGATTCGAAGTCCAGTGGGCAATCCGACCATTGACGATTTGGACCAGGAGGCTGTTGGTGAATGGACAGGGTCCGAAGACGTGCGCTTGGAGTCGGACGACGAGGTAAGGCCGTCTGACTTGCAGCCCACGCTTTTTGCATCCTGACGATTGCTAGGAGAGCATTGGTGAATGGTCTAATCCCTCAGACGAGGAGCGGGCGCGTCAGGAGCGGGTGCAACTCCATCTCCTTCGCCCAAGGAATCGAAATCAGGATATGGAGTTGGAAACACCGAGACGGCTGCCCAACTTTCCTGCCCCACCGACGGGTATCTTTGGCTTGCGCGTCCGCCGTGACTTTGATTTGGTCTCGAATCCAAGCGAAGACGGGATGCACGCAGAGCAGAGGGCAGCGTTCCTTGGTGTGGATCCAGTGGACTTCACCCTCGGCCCATCGTCGACTTCGACCCCGGGACGTCGGCCCCTCCCACCTCTCCCACATTCCAGAAATGTCTCGTCACACTTCATCACTTGCGACTCGGAAGTAACACATTCTCGTTCTGGTTCCGATCAACCTCCCGCCGAGCAGTATATCGTACCTCTCGCTCCACCCTCCGCCGCCCTTAATCCACACGCAAAGCCATTTGTGTTCGGTGAGAACCGGCAGTCAAGTCCGTGGGGCTCTTTGGATGGGGCTGTTCCGCCACCACCACCACCGACGTTGGGTCACATTCGCTTGTCCTCGTTTGGAAAACCGCTTAACGCGGCTGCGCAAGAATTCAAGCCAGCTGGATTTACCTTCCGCCCACCACCCGGTGGACCGCAACTCCCTTTCCCTGTTTCACCTGGTTTGCGTCCCCTCCCTCCCCCGCCTGTCAAGCCTTCTCCAGCGCGAGCCCAACAAGGCAGAGAAAAGAGACAACGGCGTGGTTCGAATGCTACATTATCAGAAGATGGCGACAACGACAGTGGCAAGGAAAATATGGCATCATTCCGATTCCCGCCACTGGATGATTCGCCTCGCAGCATCCGCCACACTGCGCCCAATTCGCCACGTGTATCAGGGTCTCAGGATCTACATATCAGCGGTGGCCCATTGCAGCCCCTTACTTTCTCCGGCTTCCCGAGCGACTCGATGCGTCGTCTTGAGGAATCGGTGGATGCGGAACTTGAAAAAGGCTTGGGTGATAACGACACTGAGGAACTACAGAACGATGGGGATTTCATTCCGACAGTTGCGGTCACGAAGCCAAAACGTGCACCCATTCCTCTCGACTTCAAAAACCCAACTGCAACGAACACAGTTCCCGCTGGCGTATTCAAAGCCCTTGTCGGAGACGAAAAAACGCGACGAACTGTTCGTTCGCGACTCGGCTCACGCGAAATTTTCGAGCACTCACAGCGTCCCTCACTCGACGATCTTGCAATGCCGGCCATTTCCTTGTCTGCACACAGATCCAGGTCACGCCTTGTCACAGATCCCGGCCTCAAGCGCGAGAGCATCGACTCGCCCGACATCTTCACTCCTGCGATCAAGCGCCGTTCGTCATTGCCTGCTATGCATAGCGCACATAATTCATCCGTTTCCAACATGTCGATACCTGCTATCAATCTCACGAAGCGCCTCGAAGCGCAAGCACTCGAAGACAAGATTGAAGCTGTCTTGGAGGAGAAATTCCAGATGATTCGTTCAGAGATTGCCAAGTCTCGCGGCACGACTGCGGCCTCCATCAGCCCTGCCACCGAGGACGCGATCACGGAAGTCGTTGCCCTCTTCCGGACGCAACTCCAAGAATCTGCGGCGAGAGGATTGGATGACAGTCAAATGGATGCCCGTGGTGAGCTCGACCTCGAGCTCATCCGTGATGTCGTACAGCGGGGTCACGCTGAAAACCTGTTACTCTTGCAAACGGAACTTCGTGAGGCTCTCTCTCGCATCGAGCAGGTGCAGTCTGCGTCGCCGTCAGCGAACAACGTGGAGCTCGTCCCGATCATTGATCAAATCAACCACCGTAATCTCCAAGTCGTTCTCAACACGCTTGGCCAACTCTCGAGCAAGATCGACACTCGGCCATTTGCGAACCCGTATGAACAGAGCACGCTCATTGAGGAGATCTTGACTGCTCTCGGCCCACACCTTCAGGCCTTGCGCCAAGAGACGGTCGATTACGATGTGCTCACTGCTAGACTTAGTCAGGCAGTCAAGCCGAATATTGAGCAGCTCATCGACCTCGCTGCTGATAAGCGCGAGACGGCAGGTCTTATTGTGGAGAGCCTCGTTCCCATGCTACCTTCGACACCCTCGCTGGACACGAATATGCTCATTGCCCAGATCACCTCCGAAGTCCGTCGAGTCATTGCGCCGATTGACGCCCATGAGATCAAGGAGCATGTTTCTGACCTGGTCGTTGAGCGCCTCGACGCTCGTCTGACAAACCGCGACAAGGCGTTTAATGTGGATTCCATTTCGGGTAAAGTCACCGAGAGTGTACTTGGAGGTTTACAGTCTGTCATGGACGTCGCGCCCAAGCTCGACACCTTGGCAGCATCTCATGGATCGCTGTCGGCCAAGAACGACGACCTTGTTGCCAAGCACGCCGACTTGGCTACGCTCGTATCTAGCTTGCCCTCTCACCTCGACGAACTTAAACGCGCTGTCGAAGCGGTTCAAACGACATCGGCGGAATCATTACCCTCGACGAGTTCTGAAGCAAGTGAAGCGGTCCTCTCTCATCTTGGTCTGCTCCAGACCACTGTCGAAGGCATTGCGAACGGTCAGAATATGATGGTCGCACAGAAAGATGATCTGGTCGCGTTGCAAAATGCATTCCATCAAGTCCTCAACGATCGTCTCGCTGCTCTGCCTGAGACGCTCAATGCTGCCGTGACCGCGTTGCAAAACGCGCATGCCGAGTTTGCTGTCTCACGTGATGCCACCAAGTGCGATGCGGAGGAGATTCGTAAGCTCAAGGCAGCAAACAACGATCTGCAAGTACAAGTGGCGAAAGCACGTGGGGCGCACGGTCAAGTGCGTGTTGAAAAGGACAACTTGAGTGAACGGCTCAAGGACGTCGAAAATGACCGCGAAAGCCTTCGTGCACAGGTGGAGGAACTGCGCGCTACGGTCAACACCCACGCATCCGAGGTTTCGGCATTGGAGCTGCGCAATTCCGAGCTGGAGGAGGCACTGTCACAGAGTTTGGCGAGGTTGAAGACGTCGGACGTGGTCGCTCAGGCCAACCAAGAGCGCATTGCTGAGCTGGAGAAGGTGAACAAGGATGCTGTCGCAGAACAACAGGCAGTCAAGGCACAGGTATGGTACTCACTGGATTTTCATTCCCGTGTCACAAACCAAACTGGCGTTCGCAGCTGGGTGATCTTCATATTCAACTCAAGGTGGCGGAGCATGAGAAAGAACTCACCGCGCAATCGCTCGGACTTGTCCGACAGGAGCACGAGTCGCTCGTCGCTCAACAGAGCCATTGGGAGGATCTCCGCCGAGTCACGGAACAGCTCGAGGCTCTTGGGATGTTCAGGTCGCAGGTTGACGAGGACGAGCTCAGAGAACTCCGACGGGCCCGCGACCAGCATCGCCAACTTGAGTCTGAACATGCTGCTCTCCAGAAACGGGCACGCGACCAAGAGGTCCGGGCTTCCAACAGCGAGCGTACTGCGACTGCCGCGAAGCAAAATCTGATACAGGCGCAACAACGGGCGAGCGAGTGGGAGAGACGTGCGAGGGAGTATGAGAGCGACTTGGAGATGACGAGGAACAAGTTGGATGAGGTGGAGCAGGCACACGTACAGCTGGACGCCGACTATTCGCTCGCCAGATTGCAACTGGAAGAGAAGGAGGCTGAAGATCGGCTGGTCAAGGTATGTTGCACGTCGCTTCGGTTTGGAAAAAAAAAAAGTGCTGATGCGGTCACCCAGGATCGTGAAAATAAACTCCGTGATCAGATTTCTAGTCTCGAATCTCAGTTGGCGCGTCTCGAAGCCGAGTTCAGTAAAGCCAGGGCCCAGACGCTTCCTACCGTGCCATCGTATGCCAAGCCCGCACCTACCAAGAACACGTCGCCACCGCGCCCAGACTCGCGCGCGAGCACCGTCTTTGTTGATGATCGATCACGTACGCCTGTTGGACGTGTCAATGGCGTACTGCCCGTGCGCAGCGATGCCCCACCGCAGTCCTCCGTCTGGGATTCCATGCATGCACCCAAACAACGATATCCTAATATGGGAACGACAGCCTATGTAAAAAGAGCGGCTCCGACGCCGTCGTATAGACCACAATCCGTAGCATCGGCGTATAACAGGGCACAGTCCGTCGCGTCGCCTACGCCGAGCAATGTGACCGTGGACGAAGAAGGATGGTGGTCGTAAAGGACCACTCGGGGTGAGACCTTTTGTTGTCATTGTATATGCCTTATGCCTATTTCCTGGGGATCTTTTTTTTTTTTTTTGGATATATCCTCTTTGATCTGATCTATAATAATCTACGCTCGCTTTCGTTTTTTTTTTCTTGCGTGTACATTGCTTCATTTCATTGTCTGGCTTTTTCTTTTTACCCTTCACACACGACCTTGTGCGGATCGCCTGACATCTTTATCCACCCCCCTTGTTCGCGACGATTTTCCGGAAATCATGATCACTTTATATACCCTTCACTGTTGCTACAAGGTACAAATCCAATGGATGCATTAGTTGTGTGAATGGCGCGTGTGGGGGGTTGACAGGAGCAGGTTGGGTGGCAGTTCACAAAAAAAAAAAGGATAGAACACAGAACAGAGGGGGATGAGGGTCACAGAGGATATGAATTTGTATGTAGCAATATACGACGACCGAGTTGCGCAAAGAGAAAGAAGAAAGCAAAAAAAAAAAGAAAAAGAAATCATGCAGTGGGCCATATCCAGGACTCTACAGTTTGTATTGCCGTCTCAGAGGCATCTTGAGGAATGCTAGTTCGATACAAGGGGTGAAAAGTGAATCATCACACGTATTCGTAACCCCCACGCCCGAACGTACCTCAACTTTGGGCACCACCGCCCATCTCGGAGTTCAAAGAATCTAGGAACAAACGTCTCGCCCTTTTCATCACGTTGACGGCGGAGGTCGCGCTGGGCGTCCTCGACGGCAGTCTTTGCCCGCGTCGCCGCTTCCATGTCCTTGGCCTCGATCGCCTGCGTGAGTTTGTGCCATAGTCTATAAAACGGGGGAACGCAAAAAAATGGCGTCGACGTCAAAAGCCAGTGTTATCGCCGAACGACGTACCGTCTAGATTCGTACAGTTCTTGTTCTTGTTCTGGTGCGACGTACTTGGGTGCGATGTGTTGCCCTTCTTTGGCAACGTCGAATAGAACACGTCGGGTCCCGTTCTTTGAAAAGCGAGACGTGAGCACACGTTTCCTGTTATAAAAAAAAAGAGCGTGGGTGGGTTGTGTACGCACTGGGGTACTCTTGAAATCCATTACGTGGCTCCATCTGCCCGAGACTTCGCCTGTGTCGCTGCTACCCTTACGAACGCGTCCTACGATCGCGTTGTACGTGCCAGAGAAGAAACCCTGGGATACGATCAGACGACATGCAGGCAAAAAAAAAACGGAGAATCGGGTTCACCTTGGTCTTAAATTCGAGATCGCAAGACAATCGATGTCTTTCATTCTTGACGGTGCAGGTATCACCCAATTCTAAAACCATCTTTCCAAACAGAATGCCCCGCGCATACATGTTTGGCATCGTAACGACATACTCTGCTCTGGGGGATCAAAACAGATCAACGTGGGATGAGTTGAAAACTTGCCTCCATCACCGGGTTTACCCAGTAGTATTATTCGGTTTTCGCCCTCCATGGTCGTCGAGACGCTGTTGCCAAGGAATTTGGATTGCGTCGATCCCTCAACCGGTAGCTTCGCCCAAGTTGTACTCCGATACGAAAACGCAGTCGGCGGTGATCGCATCGAAGCAGAGTCAACCAGGCACCCCAAATGGTTCGACC
>JBBPTB010000305.1:0-25184 GCA_038093875.1 Boletus tylopilopsis | reverse complement strand
CGTAGGTTCTTCCCTGGTGACTACCCCGGCCCTCCCCCGCCTTACACAAAGGATCCCTCTTCCTACGAGGGCTGGCGTCCCGGATTCTGGACGGGTGCTGCACTGGGCGCACTAGGGGGCAATATACTCAATCGGAGCCAGTCGGCTCCACGGGCGTATGACTGGGAACGTCCGGAACCCCGCTTCAGGACCACGCGACGTGAAGCGAGCTTTGACAGAATGGAAGGCCCTTCCAACATGGGCGACTTGGGGTCTCTCAGGACGAGTACTGGCTATGGAGGATCCAAGTCTCGTTGAAGAACAGTACCGGGTGGATGTAAAACTATAAAACATGACTGTTGCCCTCCACGTTGTAACATTGTGGATTGGATGCTGTTGGTTACCTTGTGGCAGTACGTCATCTTCTTGCAATGAGAGGTCTTGCTTTGCGTACACATTGTTCGCACTGAAGAGCGTGCAAATCGAAAGCATCCTTATATCTATGGTACAGACTAAATCTAAGCATATTATAAAGAGCGCAATAGCAAGTCGATGAATACCGATATCCATATCATCATGCGTCACCCAGGGCGTCATTCCATGCTCATACATGCCCAGAAGCGGCAGTCTCTCCCCTTGCGCTAGAGATACTTGGCTCGTATCTCACAGCACCGTACGAGGCGCCTGCTGAACCACCACGGAGATCTTTCCTCACAGTGGAGCGGCCCCTTCTCTCTTCAACTCTCTGCTTGGACGCCGGCGCAGCATATTTTCGCCTCCTCTGGGCGCTCTTAAACGTGGACAAACTGACCTCTGGTCTGATAAACCCAGTGAGGAGAAAAGCGACAATGACGAGAAACCCTGCCGCCAAAAAGATCGCCTTGGGAGACGAGGCGATGGTGTCACTGTATATAACCCCGAACAAAATAGGCTAAAGAGATGAATAAATGACAGAATACTCCGGGCGAGTACGAAGACATACCCCGAAGATGGTTTGGCCAAGCGCTTGAAGGACCGACATTGCGCCAAATAGCTTACCCAATTTGGGCGTTGCGTCAGAGGCATCACCTGCGACCGCTTCTTTTTCCGTCATCTTGCGGCCTTGCAGGGTGCATAGAGCCAGGCTTTGAGCAGCAGGCGTAACTCCAGCTCCGGCACACGCTAATGAAGTAGCCCCGACAAACATGAACTGTGACCATCGAGTAGACGCCGCGTCGTGGGAGGGAAGCGGAGATAGAATGACGAGTGCGTGCGACATAAAGTCCAGCATCATCGAACATCGTACGACGAGAAGATCGAAACGGATTTCGGAAAAGAGCTGGCTTTTGGTCGGTTTGGGCCTCGCCTTGACGCCATTGGTGTTAGATTGCGTCGTGACTGCGGATGACACCGCGGCCCGAACAGGCTTGAATGTAATCAGGAGAACTACGGCCACCGTCAGTACACGTTGTAGAACTTTCGGAATTACCCAGTGACTCACACGGAAGGAGGACAAGAAGATGAAAGGCGCGGACGGCACCCATAAATGAAATATAATAACTCAACTGTTCCGCGGCCCAGTCATAGACGTGCTCGGCGTACAGGTATTTGAGTTGGAAAAGGCCAGAAGCAAGGGCGTGGACGAAGAGAGATAACGCAAGGAAGGTCAGGCTCCAGTCTGTGCGAGTGCGAGTACGTATCTGGCCAGGCACACCAAGTGGGCGGCTGACTGGGACATCGGTTGGCAAAAATACGGCAAGAGGGGAAATGAAGCTCTTGACAACCCGCGTGACCGTCCATGTGCGACAGCCTTCGTCTGTTGCAATCACAAATGAACACGGCTTCAGATAGGAAGCCAGATATCTTACCGCTGGTACCAATTTCATCACCTTCTATCGCACGATGCTTGCCCTTCTTGTTTATCGCCCAACGGGTTGCAGGAAGAGACTCTGGGAACACGAAGAGTACGAGCAGAAGATTGACAAAAGAACCACAGATGGCAACCCAAAAGACTGAATTAACACTTTGTAACGGGTGATTAGCTGGGTCCGAATATTAGTCCAAACGGGGTCACGGGAGAAACAGAATATAGGTACCTTGTCCGACCTTCAGGAATGATATCGGGTTTCTGATTAGCCAAGCACCTACTATTGGCCCAAGTGCCAAGCCAATGAACATCACGCCGCTGAAACGTGCAAAGATGGTTGCACGGGAACCAGGCGATGTGCAATCAGCGATGTAGGCCGTGTTTGCACCGGTAAGTGATGACCATCCTCCCAGCAAGCCTTCAATAATCGGAGCTAAGATAAGAAGCTTGTGGGAGTGCATAGCCAGGGGATTACGAGGCGTGGAAACAAGGATGAAGATTAGATCCCTAAACAGTGTTGAGACACGTCGCCATCTCTCTTGATATGGGGTGCACATACGTGAGGAACAAGCCGAGAGTGGACACAGCAAGGACACGAGTACGACCATAACGTTCTCCAAAGTGACCCCACCAACCTGTGGTGAGCGCCGAAAGCGCACCCATGGTGGTCGTCATAATCGTCTGCAGTTTGGCGGCCTCGGCTTGCACGGAAGGATCTGAGACACACTTCCTGCCGGGAATGACGCGAGGATCATCTCCCTCGCTGACGCCGTCGCCTTTAGACTCTCTCGAAGTCCGTATGGGCGGTGGCAATAAGTATAAAATAGGGAAACTTGGACTAGCTTCGACTTGTTGGTAAACGGAGGTGTAATTACTTGGCAACTTGAAGTTTGGGGTAGCAGTGTCATGAAGCTGTCTACATGAGAGCTCAGTGAATACTTCGACACGAGACGCCAGCGTCATTCCACGCTGGAAGAACGGAAATTAGTGAGATGCGCCTCTCAGACACGAAGTATTCAACTGACTGTGATAGCGGCTGTCAACGCAAACGGAACCAGCCTAGACACGGGTCAATTCGCGAAACGGATTTTGGATAGAGAAGGATACCATAGTGGACGAGCCCGGTAAAACGGCTTCTTTGGTTCAGGAACCCCCACGAGAGGGTCGCATTCTGATGGCAAGTCTACAACCGCAGGGAGAGGGAGATGCTCTACAGGGGGGCGGGAGCGGGAAGGAGTGAAGGCAGTATTCTCTGTGGAAATGATGGGGTCTGTGAGAATTCTGTCCAGCGACATCGTAGCAATCGACTTTGACGTCTCGGAACGACTATGAACTTGGAGGCATTGTGAGCAGAGCCCCCGAGGTTACGCTACTTTATAAAGTGGGAAACATGCGATACACACGACCCGAAATTAGTAAGACTCTGAGAGTTACGTACATGCATGTCACTTCGGTGTTCCACACAGCCATGGCGGAACGGAATGTCTTATCTGATGGCCAACCGTTGGGAGCCGTCAATCCAGTCAAAACGACATCGCTAGGGAAACTGGATTTTGCACGTCCAGGAATTTACAACAGAAAGCTCTAGTTGACATTTCCGAGATATCTATCAGACTCGAGAAACTTATCAGTAGAAAATGTGGGTAAGTGGCGTCTCCTCCGTAATTGGGGGACACCGACCCATCAACCCGGACTCACCAAGCTATTCTTGGAACCCTTGGAGACCGCCGTGCAATATCAAGGTGTAATAAACCATGGAAGGGATCATGAGACCTCAGTACTTGGGACTGGGCTGCACAATCGCGTGAGTTACAGGACCGCCGCTGAACAAGATGGCATGGGCTTCGCTAGCAGTAGAAGCTGCAGCACGTCAGTCATCTGGTTTGAGGTTACCGCTTAGTAATCGATGGATTTATCGTCACAGACGCTGAACGAGTCAAACTTGCTGGTTGTTCAAAAAGACTATATCGCCATTGATTTGCGGCTTTACCAGCATCCACGATGACCCAGACGATAAGAGAACAAGTTCTCAGACTGATCCCCGATCCTGGACGATCCGACTCTCCAATGTAAGGACGACTTCCTTCTCGACTTATCAGACACTCTGACAGCATATGCTAGATTACCCGAGGAAGGGGAAACAAATATACTGATTACCTCTGCTTTGCCTTACTGTAATAATGTTCCCCATCTGGGTTCGTCTGTCTTTTTGCTCGTGTGATCGATCTCCTTTTGACACTCTTAACAGGAAATATCATCGGAAGCGTCCTCAGCGCAGACGTGTTTAGTAGGTGCGTATGCAGCGCATCAGACAGTGGATGCGTGAATTCGTCAGACTGACAAGCCGTCATCACGACAGATATAGCCGTGAGTGTTGCACACAATGCCATGTTTACTTCATACCCCAACTTGATTACAGGGACTCGCAATCGCCGAACTCTTTATATCTGTGGGACAGACGAATATGGAACGGCAACCGAAACAGCAGCACTGAAGGAAGGCATTACACCCAGACAACTCTGTGATAAATATCACGCACTACATAAAGAGACTTATGAGTGGTTTGACATCGGGCAGGTCGCACACCTTGGTATCCTCTTTCTTGCTCTAACACTTATAAAGGTTTGACCTCTTCGGGCGTACTTCCACCCCACATCATACCGAGTAAAAACCCCTCTTTCGTCCTTATGCACGTCAACTCACCTATTTTCCAGGATATGTCAATCAATATACCTCAACCTCGGGAATAATGATTATCTCGAAAAGCAAGTGAGAGACCAGACATATTGCGAAGGCTGCCAAAAGTAAGTGTGCTGTTGAAGCCGACATCACATCCCGTTTCATCACAGATCAAGGTTTTTGGCCGATCGATATGTTGAGGGTATATGTCCGCATTGCGGTTTTCCTGTGAGTAGGTTCCCATGCCATAATCGTATTTATTAAATCTTGTAGGACGCTCGAGGAGACCAGTGTGACGCCTGCGCTCGCACTCTGGATGCCATAGACCTTCTTGAGCCTCGGTGCCTTATTGACAGAACTCATAAAGTCGTCCCCCGCTCCTCCTCCCATATGTATTTCAAACTCGACAAGGCTCAGCCTCAAACAGAAGAATGGATCAAAGAATCGTACAAGAACGGCAAATGGTCACCTAATGCGACGATCAATACAGAAGGAGAGATTGTCGATGCACGCATGAAGGGCGGCTTACGTCCCACACCCGTTACTCGGGATCTAACGTGGGGTGTATCCATCCCACCACTTGGTAGAGAAGATGACCGAGAGATGAATGGCAAAGTTCTTTGTAAGTGCTGCATATATCTAGTGTATCCAGGATGCCTGACAGTTCTTTTAGACGTATGGGTCTGTAGTACGCTTGCATGGAATTCATCATGCTGGCTGAATATTCTTCTGGTAGTTCGACGCTGTGATCGGTTACCCAAGCATAACCGCCAACTATACCTCTGATTGGCAACGATGGTGGCTTAACCCTGATAACGTCAAGTTATATCAATTCATGGGCAAGGACAATGTTTACTTCCATACTATCTATTTCCCTGCCATGCTTCTGGCAGACGGGAGAAAATGGACAATGCTCCACCACATCTCAACTACGGGTGAGATGTTTCTCCACCTTGATATTTAGTCGAACCAGATTGTCACAGAATACCTCAATTACGAGGGTGGAAAGTTCTCAAAGAGCAAGGGCCGTGGAGTGTTTGGGCCTGCGGCAAAGGAGACTGGTATTCCAGCGTCAGTCTGGAGATATTACCTACTTGCCACCCGACCTGAGACTGCAGACGCGACATTTTCATGGGCGGACTGCGTACGTCGTTTTCTCTCATCTGAGCTCTAATCACCTCTTACAGTTTATCCAGATTGCAGCTAATAACAACGTTTTACTCAAAAAGTGGTTACTTTCCGTCCTATTTTGGCCGCCTTACTAACACTCCAATAGCTTTGGAAACTTTGTTAACCGCGCCCTGAAGTTCGTGGCATCGCAGTACGATGGTGTTATTCCTGAAAGTGTTGATGTCGGTGGACCACTATCCCCCAACGACCCTCTTGACGGCGAGTTTATCACTGAAGTCAATAACCTCCTCAAAGAATACATAGACGCGATGGAGAGTGTGAAGCTTCGCCTCGGCTTGCAGACTGTCATGCTCATCTCTATTCGTGGCAACGGTTACCTGCAAGCGGCCGGACTTAACAAGGCGTTGATGACGGAAAACCCCAGGCGCTGCGCTCAGGTCGTCTCGCGCGCAGTAAACTTGATCTACGTGTTGTCTGTGTTGGTCTATCCGTTCATGCCCATGACGTCAGAGGCCATTTTGCAACAACTCAACGCTCCAGCACGGACTGTGCCGGAGGTACTTTCTACCGATATCCTGGCGGGCCATCGGATAGGGAAGCCAGACCATCTCTTTAAGAATATCGACGAGAAGATGGCGGATGTGTGGAAGGAAAAGTTTGCTGGAAAGGAGGGTCAGAAGGAAGTGGTCGGTGTTCCGAAACGCAAGGCCAAGAAAGCTGCCGACGGAAGAGCGGACGCCGCGATGGACGAGCCGAAATCGCCGGAGGCAATCGCTCTAGAAGCCAAGATCTTCGAACAGGGTAACCACGTTCGTGCGCTGAAGGAGACCAAGGCGGAGAAGGACGTCATTGATAGTGCAGTTCTGGAGCTGAAACGGTTGAAAGCAGAGTTGGTGAATCTGATAGCTTTGTGAAGAAGATAATTCTTATACGTCATACTACCGATTAGTGGGGAGGCATCCGGGTCGCGACTAGAGGCATTGTTCATAGAACCCAGCTGTAACATCGAAGTAGTACTGGGCATTGTCAAAGCAATGAGACCCGAAACGAGATATAGGAAGCAATGTCAACACCCGGTTCGCAATCGGATACGTTGGTTTTGTGGATTGAATGTCTACTTTAAAAAATTGTGCTGACGGAATGGGTATGAAGAATGTCCGTGCTGACAAGTCACAAAACGGATCGTAAAAACCAATACCGATGTGCACATAAGGAAGAAGCTTAGGCGTTGATGGTGATCGGGGCCTCAACACCGCCGACGACATAGTAAGGAGTACCACTGGAACCGTTGATAGGGAAGGTGGTATCCAATATCACTACATAATTAGCGCCTGCAAAGTAATACGCGTCGGGGACCTGTGAAATTGAAATGTCAGAAAACATTCTGATCCGCCAAGCACCAAACAATGTACCTGGACAGTAAACGAGTCGGAGGTCTGGCCAGACGGGAGGGTACGACGGGCGAGGAGGATAGGGGGCTCGTGACCGTTGTTGTTGGTGGGAACTTCGATATAGTAGTCTGTGTATCGAGGTATGATGCCGAAGGTGTTGATGGCACACTTGAAATCAGCAGTCACCGTTAATGTCTGTTTCGCGATCGTCAGTTAAGGTTAGGCCCTGGGGGCGAGAACTTACATCGCCAACTGAGACGTTGGTCGGGGACACGCCCAACTCGCCAAACCGGGTGGCCTCGGGACAGTTCTGACGAGGCTGCGGTGCTGCAGCGGCAAGGGTAGCAACAGAGGCGATGACGGCAACGAGTGTAAATTGCATGTCAAGAGAGTCGATGAGGGAGTTGTAAGAGGTACTGAAGAATATGCTGAATCTTCTGGGTTTATATTCCCCAAGAGGCACTGCAGCATATCAAGAATGATGCATTAATGTTGAATAATGCATGGTCAATATTGACCGGTTTTGATGCCAGGCTAAGTGCCAACGGGCAAGAAGGCCGCACCACGAGAGTGCAGGAGATCGCGGAAACTGAAGTTCCTTTTCTTCGAGCACAGTTCTGCGTGAAGGTGCAGGTACAACCTCAGCTGCAGTGTTGAACGAGAGGAAGAGTCGAACAGTCGCCAGGGTATACCTGACCTACTACGCACCATGTTGTAAGACCTTACTTTCGACATGGCGTTCACTTGGTTAGCTTCCATAAATCCATAAAGAAGAGTTGGCTTAGTGATTAATGACACCGGCATTCAAGTTTTTCTTCGGCTAATTGTACAGCCCTACAAGCTTGTCACGCCAGGCTGTGGCAACCATCCTTCTTTGGACGTTGCTCTGTACGCGAGGCTAAGGGGAGGAGGCCGGGAGAGGGAACGGACGGGCAAGAACGCACTGATCTGGAAAACCACTTTACGACGTTACCGCTTGACGACTGCCCGTCATCCAATCACACTTCTCAAATGCCAGCAATAAAAGGAAATTTGTCATGTTCGTATCCCGGCTGCGGCCAAGTGCTCAACGTAACACAATGAAACAAAACGGATCGCGGCATGCCAGAGTCGTCCGCCCCCATCCGTTCAACCGCATCCCATGCAACCAATGCAAAGATGTCGGGGCACGTCGACGATAACAATCAAGGGCTTGCACCAAACACTATCACTAACGCAGACCTTGGCGATGCCACCATCACAACCGCCACCGCCACAACGGACGTGAGGCGTGAGCCCGAGCCTACTACAAGAGACGGGAGCTGTTTGAGGCGAACGACTTGTGAGTGGACCAGACACGCATCCAGCGCTGAACATTACTGACTAATTCATCGACAGCGAAGGCACGTGCCGCTTGGAGCTCGTTGTGATGGTCCAGCGACAGGCCGAGCAGTGATCGCCGTCACCGCGATGCCAAGCGCCGGCTCAGCTCGAAAACAGATGTGGACCAGATGCGGCATCCTCCTCATCAGTGCATTTGGCTGCATGAAGGGTTTGGGGCTGTCTGACCTCTCTCCCCTCCTCCCTCCCTTTTCCTGACTTGTACGTGCAGCCTGGGGATGGACAAAGCAGAATGGTCAGCTACCCATCATCCTCTGAGATTTTTGGATTTGCTCATTAGATACAGGTGGAAACTCCATCTCTGTCCAAAGTATTTTCCACCTGCTCACATCAAGGATGAAGATATGCCCCCGCTCCTGTTGGGATATTCCACCATTGATGGATTTCATTGAATGTCTCTACAATGTGCCAAGAAACATATCCTGGGCCAGGAACACCAGAACTTGATCCGAAACTCAATTGAGTTTGTGGCACGGCAGTCGGGCTCATGCTCTCCAGAGTGAGTACTAGTGAGTCACGAGAAGCTGAAATGAGGCAGGATGTGGCGCGCGGAGGATCTATAGTACTGTGGTGCTGCACAGTCCGTCACTCCTTGTCAGGGCAATGACCGGGTTCTTACCAGACTACTAGAGGTCCATAGAACCCTTAACATCAAAGCTTAGTACTGGGCATGGGACCCGAAATGACGTTGGAAGCAATGTCAACACCTGGTTTGAGTGGCATCAATCACATAACGTCCATTCAATGTTCGCAATCGGATACGTTGGTTTCATGAATTGACCGTCTACTTTAAAAATTGTGCTAACGGAATGGGTATGAAGAATGTCCGTGCTGACAAGTCCGTACTTGATCGCAAACTGGATCGTCAAACCCAGGAAGAAGCTTAGGCATTGATGATGATCGGGGCCTCAACACCGCCGACGACGTAGTAAGGAGTACCACTGGAACCATTGATGGGGAAGGTGGTATCCAGTATCACTACACGATTGGCGGTAAATTGAAAGTAATACGCGTCGGGGACCTGTGAAATTGATACGTCAAAAAACATTCTGATCTGCCAGCGCCAAACAATATACCTGGACGGTAAATGAGTCGGAGGTCTGGCCCGACGGAAGGGTACGACGAGCAAGGAGGATAGGGGGCTCGCGACCGGTGTTGTTGGTGGGAACTTCGATATAGTAGTCTGTATATTGAGGGATGATGCCGAAGGTGTTGATGGCGCAGTTGAAATCAGCAGTCACCGTTAATGTCTGTTTCGTGATCGTCAGCTAGGGTTAGGCCCTCGGGGCGAGAACTTACATCGCCAACTGAGACGTTGGTCGGGGACACGCCCAACTCGCCAAACCGGGTGGCTTCGGGACAGAATTGACGAGGCTGCTGTGGTGCTGCAGCAGCAAGGGTAGCAACAGAGGCGATGATGGCAGCGAGTGTGAATTGCATGTCAAGATCGATATGAAGGAGTTGCTGAAGAATATGCTGGGTCCTCTGGGTTTATATGCCCCAAGACTCAAGAGGCACTGCATATCAAGAATGATGTATTGCTCGCATGGTCAATGTTGACCGGTTTTGGTGCCACTAACGGGCAAGGAGGCCGCACCGCGAGAATGCGAAAAATTTTGCGCAGACACAACGTTGCTTGAGGTCCCCGGAGCAGCGTTGGACGAGAGGAAGAGTCGAACAGCCACCATGGTACGCACCATGTTTGAAAACCCTACTTTCGACATGTGCATGCATGAGGGCCATGTGATTGGTGGTGTCACCGTACATACAATTGTACAGCCACAGGCAAC
The DNA here is from genome assembly GCA_038093875.1 of Boletus tylopilopsis. Classification (NCBI taxonomy): domain Eukaryota; kingdom Fungi; phylum Basidiomycota; class Agaricomycetes; order Boletales; family Boletaceae; genus Boletus; species Boletus tylopilopsis. Next base: position 14,988 of record JBBPTB010000305.1, on the reverse strand, counting down.
AATACACCGCACCATCCACCATCAGGTACGCTGATGCCCGCTATTATCTTCCATGCGTCCAACGGGGCTAGTCATGACCAGTCTCTCGGCCCAGTCCCCTTGTCGATCGCTTAAACAACGGATAATTTTACAACAAATTTCTCAGGAGTCTCAGCCATGCAACACGACAGCAACGAATTTGTGGTAATTTCGGCGCACAGGCAGTTTATCCACCGTCGACTGATGTTCATTAGTTCATAAGAAAGCGTAAAAGGCTACCAGTAACTGACGCTCAAGAAGCCGAAGTAGTCGGGCCGCCTGATGAAGCACTCCGTTTGGGGTTGATACCAGAGGTCGCTGTGCTGCCAGAACCGACGACATCATCTCCAGACAACCCAGAGCCGGATCCAAGTCTTCACGCGCCTTCTGACGACCTTGTCACTGTCGAGAAGTTTCTCCGCCGTTCAGTTCAAGCAGCTTTGAGAGCAAAGCAGGGTAGGAAGTCCCGCGCATACACCCACCGCCCAACGAAGCGCGTCCGAAAGGTCACCAAAGTACCCAAGCGTCCGCGGGTCCGGGATTCTCGAATCGCAAATATACTGTTCCGAGCCGCTGTTTTAACCGATGGCGATCCCCTTGATAGCTTAGTGGATGATGCTGGAATTTCCCTCACACGACGTCCTTTGAAGTTCGTACCTTTCAACAAATTCGCTGCCCCCCTTGATGACGGAGAGGCTAAACCGGTCGAGCTCTCCCACCTTGGCCGCGGGAAGGACAGAACGGCACACGCACGACACCATGGTAATGCCTCGGATCTCAAACCACACAATTCACACGCATGCGTTCCGTTGACCTTGGTGCCGCTCCACGAAGCAGAAGCAGCTTATTCTGTCATGTTTCCGTGAGTTGTCATGTCTTTGCTAGGTATATCGCCCCTGTTTCATCAGACGTATTTGTCTTGTTAGCTCGCGACGCGCGTAGTTGCGTGAAGCAACTGATGAGCCTGCTATTCTCACACGTCGTCCTACTGATGTTGGTCGTTGTCGTGCAAATGTACAGTTTCTGACAGACGATTACCTTGATAACGGACCATTCAATGTCTAGACGATCGCTCTTTAGCTTACGTAACACATGCAGTACCACTCTTGACTTGTTCATTCGTAATACACTTTTGTACTATTACCGCCCAACGATGCAAGCCTACCTTGCGGAGAAATACATGTCAGGGCCCAAGGCAGAGGTCATACTCGCCCGAACCGCTCCAAAAAAGAAGAAACGCAAGGTCGCGGGCAGCAGCACCCCAGGTCCATCCATGTTTGTAGACGAAGACGCGGGCTTTGGTGACGAGGCTTCTAGACGCCAAAAAGCAGACGACATGGACACAGCGGAGGCGGTCGTTGCGAGCGACCGAAGTTTCAAGAAGCGCAAGGCGGATAACGAGCGGCCGGGGTGGATCATGGTGCAAGACGGTGCCAAGCGGGAGGAGAGTCCGCCCCCGCCGCCGGATGAACAGCCGACTGTCGTGGAGGACGAACGGTCGTTCAAGGGCGGGTTGATCCGCCCTGAGGAACTGCGAAAGGTAGTGCTCGCATTGTCACGCGTACTAGAGATGACATCTGACGCCAGAATGTAGCGAACAAAGACACGCGTCAGACAGGAGGAGATGGCGCAAGAAGAGGCAGAGGCTGCGCAGGAGACTGTATATCGCGATGCGTCCGGTCGCAAGATCGACATGAAACTGGCCCGAGCCGAAGCAGCACGGAAGAAAAGAGGAAAAGAGGAAAGGGAAGCACAAAAGATGGAGTGGGGTAAGGGACTGGTGCAACGAGAAGAAGGGGAGAAACGTAGAATGCAGCTGGAGAAGAACAAATCCTTGCCGTTCTCGCGGCATGCAGACGACAAGGAACTCAATGCAGAACTGAAGGCGCGAGAAATATGGAACGATCCAGCTGCCGCATTCCTCACGGTGAGCCCGTCTGTATGAAACCTAACCTTGATCCTACTGATCGCGTTCTTTCACAGAAAAAAGAAAAGGGTCCCAGGAAGCCAGAGTATCGTGGTCCGCCTCCACCGCCTAATCGCTTTGGCATCAAACCGGGTTACAGATGGGATGGCGTAGGTAAGGTCAAACCCTTGTGGCTTTGGCGATCGACTGATACCTTCTCGAGATCGTGGTAACGGTTTTGAGAAGAAGTGGTTCCAGCGTATGAACGAAAGAAAACGGACAGACACGGCAAGCTATGCATGGAGCGTGGACGACATGTAATAACGTGTGTATCATAATTTCATTTGCCGACAGATGCACGAAACAAGTCATCCATTGCTCATGGTCTCCATTCCACAACATAAATAAGTTTCGCCCGCGGATATAACGCGAACGACTGTAGTAAAACAAGTTTCTCTCAGTAGTACGGATTCATGGACACCGAGATAGACGACTGCAACAGAAAGCGATCGACAGAAAAGAGGGAAGGTTTTTAATATTCCGAGACATCTGTAATTTCAGTTACTTCTTCGCGTGATGAACGATCTGTCGACTTGAGGTATGAAGCGTTCTCAAATTCATCACTAGACTTGACGTCACCATCAGAGACGACGGTGGGTTCAACACGACGGGGCTCAGCCTGTCGGGTTAACCGAGGTCTAGGTTCGACACGGACTGTACGCATGTTGGGATAGTTGAGGGTGAGGTGGCAATTGTCCATGACTGCGCGGATCTCCTCAAACTAACAGATCGAGAATCAGGGCCACGAGATAGGGAAAGGAGGAGGCAGCTCACTTTGGTACCCTCTGGGAGGGGTATGGTCCGAGTATACTTTTTCTCCTCTCGTTCTCTAACGAGTCTTCCGTTCTCCTCCTTTTCCGTGGTTTTGACTGTCTGCCAGGTAACCACGAGGTGATTCCAACGGAAACTGACATGTGCCTGTTCCTTCTTTATACCGGGCAAGTCAAAGGTCGCGGTGATCTGTGGGGATAAGAAGGAACTTTATCACGGGGAATGTGATGGAGAGGGCGAGTATACGTACGGTGCGACCTGAAGCAGACTCGCGAAATGAAACGCAATCCCTGAAACACGTTGGCAAGGATCAAGACAACGGACTGATGGCAAGCGGTGCAGTGGCGTACGTGGATTTCTTGCGCTTTACTTTGGGAGGGGTTGGTTTCCTAGGAGTAATACTAACGTGGTGGTCTGGGGTGGGACGTGACCCTGCACTGGGTCCGGGCTGGGGTGGCTCGAGAGATTTGACCTTGAGGGGAAGCTTGGCTTCTGCAGCCTGCTTCTTCTCCCTCAAGGTATTCCAAAGAGCATCGAGGGAAGTAAACTCGTTCTCGCGTGGTACAGGCACTGTAGCCTGTCTCGACGGCTGCGGGCGCTCACCGCCACGTTCGGCACCATGTCTGGCGGGGAGAGCAGAAGTGGATGCAAGTCGAGAACGACGTGGAGGACGAGAGGGCTTATCTTGTACGAGTTCATACCCGTCGTAGCCATCCCAACAGGTGAAAGTACCGATGCCAGTGGAAGACATGGGGAGAGACGCCCGGCAGTGGCGAAACTGCCTTGTGGGGATGCAGTGGAAGAGAGGGGGAAGACAAGAAGAACCTGGGACGAAATTAGAACTGACCCCCGGATGATTATCAGGACAAGTTGGGATGGCGGCTGGAGAATGTAGCTGGCATAAAACACGAGGCTGCCTAAATGTGTCCAGTCAGTCATATCCGAGTCCGTTCAAGTATAAGTAGTACAGTAGTAGGCGATGCCCAACACTCACCTCACGATCTGGCTTGTCGTCGTCGCCACCGATAGCACGGGTATCATATCATGGAGGACACGCCGTGAGATGAGTCTCCAAGCAAAAGCCTACTTACCGCGCGATTATTACGCCACGCACGGGGAACGAGGCGCCCTCGTGGACGCCATTCAAAGACTCATTCCCTCCGCATGTGAGACTAGCTACATATAAGTAAGTAAGTATGGTTCACGACCGGAATCATCATTACTCTAATCAACTCGGATTCAACACTTCCATGTTCCCTCTAAACCAAAACGGATGCGCCTTCATGTGCGAGATTCGCCAGGGATTGGACCCTGCGTCCACGCCCGTCTGCCGTACCAGATCAAACGTGTAATAACTCTTGGAAAAAAAAAAATCTGTCAAAACCGAAGGCTAGCATCAGCTGACAAGTGACAGCTATTCTCACCCCATGCTGAACGACGGTCTCGCCACGTGCACGGTCACGTCGAAAGGTCACCAACGCGTTGGCAGATGCAGTCGCTTTGCTGGGCGTAGCAATGTTCCACGTCGGGCCAGGTTGTGGAAGGTTGACCAGGATACAACTGTAGCGCTTGTCTGGTTTAGTTGGCCGAGAGGTGGCAGACGGACACACGTCAGGACGTGTTGCACTGCTGTGAACCGTTCGAGATACTTTGCCCAAGACTCGGCCTCTTCTTTGGCTGACCTGCCTTGCTACAGTGTCATCCCCCCGAGCAGGCCCGAGTGCCGTCACTCTTACCTCGAGGCTCCTCGCCCGTGATGAGCGAGCTATCTATTGTCACCGCGGCGGAGGCGAAGACTTCATTCCCAAGGCGTTCAAAATTTCTGCAATCCGAATACGCCGACTGTTGCAGAACGTCAGCGTTTTTGCAGACAGGGACAAGACCACGGCTCACCAATCGTGTAATGGTGTCATGTATGTTGCTACGGTCCAGCAAGTATTGAGACACACTGTACGGAGTCAGCGGTTGTTCGAGAGATGGGTCCATGATGGCTCACCGTGAAACAGAGAGAATTATATCCTCGCTCGCGTTGGCGGAGGCGTGTCATGGAGAGTAAAAGTGGCTAACTAAGCGCTCACGTCACTAAGCCCATGTCCAGTCCACTGCATCCAAGCCATTTCCTCAACCAGCCCCGTCCAGATTTCGTCGTCGGTGGTGTCGAGGGCGTCGTAGACACTTCCACTCTCGCCGCACACGATTTCGATGTCGATACACGCACTGGCTTTATGCCTCCTGATCCCCCCATAAGCCGTCTGCCCGTCGAATGGGAGCCATGGGAGACGATCCTCGACCAAGCCGTGTCGACGAAACTGCAGCTCGCAGTCAAACTGGATTTGACCCAAGACGAGATCGCACGTTCCGCTTCATGGCGAAAAAATGTGCGCGACAACGTGAGCCACCACTTTGTCTTAATCTCACTCTCACTCTCACCCTACACAGTTACCCATGCTTTCATCAAAATCCCTCGCAGCATCAGAGCTGCTACTTCGGCGAGCTCATCATGTCCTTACCTTCATCATGCACATGTATATTCATACACTCCCACTCGACGCCGAGATTCGTATCCCCCCAAATATTTCCATCCCCCTCCTCGAGGTTGCGGCACATCTCCAGCTCCCTCCTGTTGCGACATACTCCGATGTTGTTCTCTATAACTGGGCCCTCAAATCACCTACAGATGAGACAACCCCGCCGGCCCTGAACAATCTCCGCAGTCAGGACCGCTTCACGGGTACTAACGACGAACAGGAATTTTACCTTGCATCCGCACGCATCGAGTTCAGGGGTGTGGAAGCCCTCGAACTCATGCGCGCGACGATGGACGAGATGTTTGTCGGTGACGAGATTGCTGTCCGGCGCATCACCGGATACCTCATTCAACTTGCCTCTGTCGTGGACGACCTGACAAACATCCTGTTGGACGTCAGAAAAGGCTGCGATCCCGAATTCTTTTACCACAGCATCCGGCCTTGGTTCCGGGGCGAGGATTCGGATCCAATGCACAGGAAGTGGGCATTCGAAGGGCTCGACCAACATCCGGATATTGAACAACCTACGGACTTGTCCGGACCGAGTGCCGGCCAGAGCGCACTCATTCATGCGTTGGACACCTTCCTCAGTTTGGATACTATAGACGACGAGAAGTGGACCCTGTTGCGCCGCATGCAGATTTACATGCCCAGGCATCACCGCAACTTTCTGCGTCATCTCACCGCTAATCCTTGGCTTGTACGCAACCTAGTGATTGGTGGGGATCCAAAGCTCGTCGAGGCCTACGACGCCGCGGTGAATGCCGTCAAGCAGTTCAGAGACGCCCACATTCGTATTGTCGCACTCTACATCATCGGACCAGCGGGCCGCGAGAGAAAGGCAGCAAAGGATGCAGAAGTAGCAGGCTTAGAGAAGCGGCAGCCGCCACTGACGGGTACTGGAGGGACCCATTTGGTACAGTTTCTAAAGGGCGTGAGGGACCAGACTGCGGGGGCTGTGGTTGGCGCACAGTCAGAATGAAAGTCACGACTCCCCGACATAGCCGATCATGTCGACTGACGATCGCCATCGGCCGCTCGCGAGATTCATCATGCCACTCACGCCAATGGGGAAGGAAGGAATCGTACATTGATCACAATTACAGGTTCGTCGACCTGTCTAGAGTACACCTAAAGAGAAAAACCTAGATGATGTCTTAAAACATCGAAATTGTGCTTATTTACTCGTGGAATCAAACCGGAGAATTCTTCTCGTCTTCGATCACTTTGGAAGGCTTCCCTTGACTGTATGCAGTGAGACCAATACGGTCGGCAATCTCGTTTTGGTGTTGTTGGTCTGCCACAGCTAGACCTTCCCGATCACCAAAGACCATGTCCATCTCTTCCAGGGCGAGGCCTTTCGTCTCGGGGATCTATGAGGAAATCATTCATCAGCGATGACATGGCATATGAACATGCCCGCTGTTGTCGTTGCGTTGCGTTACGAAGGGATGGATGGTTGTAGGTGTCAGTCCCTCGTCCTCATACTACAGCAAAGGGATGGGCGGGGTGGATAGCAGGATTCTGCATGCAGCCTCCAATGCCAAAGCCTGCCATCCCAGATGGGACGAGGGAGTGGGAACGCCCCCGGAGCATGAGCATCGCACCGCCTGTTCGATATGATCGAGCGTGGTCACATGTACAGAGATGAGGTGGCGTTCGATCCGCATGGTTGCCGTAGGTAGCGGTCCTATGTAAAGTGAGAAGCGTATGTGCGTCACAAGGATGGACATACCCCACTGTCCCCGACGAACTGTCTGCCATCAGTGTCCTCAACCGGAACCAATTTTACGTCCAAGAGTTTTTGGTGGGGTGAGGTCCCTGATATGGAACTCGCATACACAAGAGGTACTGAAGAAGGTGCAAGCGAAGGTAGCATGACGCGTGGGAGACAGTTTCGTCTTGGTAGTGAGGGATATACTACCAAGGGGAGCCTGCATGTGCGTTCAGATGGGAGGGACGGGCATAGTGCCGTCGATGAGTTCGACGGCGTCGATTTTATCGAGGGAGAGACTCAACTCGAGAACTCGTCGGAGTAGGACGATGGGGTGTTCGTAAGCGTCGCGAGGGAGGACGTGTCGACGTCGTTCATGAGTGATTTAACGCTGAGTGGCGCCTTCGAGGGGGGGTAGAGAAGATTTTCTCCAGGCGTGAGACGAAAGGTGGCCTTATGGCTGGAGAAAAGGTCGATATTGTGCCTTTGTCTTGAACTCAGTTCCGCGAAATGTTGGAGGACGTGGTAACCGCGAAGTTGTCTGTCGTCCTCGTCGGGAATCGATTTACGTAAATACTCCCAAGAACCTTTGATGCATTTCTTGGTATGACACTCACATATACGAAAGGTAGGGCTGAAGAAGACGCAAGCAAAGGTTGCATCACACGCGGGCGACAGCTTTGTCTTGGCTTTGAAGGGGAAGGGGGGTTTGCCGTCACGGGCAGCCTGTATGTCGCGGCGCAATCGAACGGTAAGCCTGCGTCTGTTGGTTGAGTGAGGAAATGTCGACGTCGACTGCGGATGACTCAGCAATTCGTCCAGCTGCGCAACTCCTCAACTCCTCGATCACGAGCCAACCAATTCCCGTACCTAGTACTCCCATAATGTGTAAGTTTCCATGGTTTGATATGTAGGATGTTGATTGACGATACACAGCGCAAGTAGAATTCTGGATCTGCTTAAATGGCGATGTCACGCCTAGCCCATTGGTTAACAAGAACTTGGCGTTAGCTATGTTATTCAACAGGCTACTTCAATTCCCAGGAATCAAGGAAGTCCCTTCTGACGTTACTTTCAAGGACTGCAAGTTTTACAAGCTAGACCCGCCGCTGTCTTCCACTGGCAAACTATCAGAGCTCAAGGATGCGTGCTCAAGGAGTATGGGCAAATGGGTACTCATAGATCCTGCCAGCCGTGTCCGAAATCTGGCAAGTGATGACTGCCTCTCATCCGACTACGTATGTCTAGTTATCGAAACGCCCCAATGTGAGTGATATTGAATATATGCACTCGCGTTTGCTCACACATGTGCGCTCTCCAGTACCGCATGCGAACGCTGTCAAATATTTGAACGATAAACACGGAGAGTTGTTCCGATCCCTCCAGATTCAGGTCGGTAACATCAAGTCCTGGTCGATATTTGACGTTATACATAATATGGATGGTGGTACGTTTTGGCCCCATGGGGTGCAATCAGATGAAATGGAAATGGCCATGAGGGCTTTCGATGCAGCCTTGTCTAGGCGGCGTGAGTTCAATGATGAGCAGAGTGTAAGTACTGGACGTTCTCTTTGGAATGGCACCAACTTCTTTGTAGAATACATCCAGGATATTTGCCAAGGATCTGGAACTGATTCGTGAATCCATACCAGAAGTGTTTAATCAGTATTTCCAAAAAGGTTCCTCAGAGGTCAGGGGACCTACAGAGTTGGATGCAGTCCGTCACCTCTATACTTGCTTCCATGGTTTCAAATCTATTTCGGAAGATCCCTCGTCCCACCTCAAAGGGAGTGTACCTGGCTCTTTCTTCTTTCAGGCTCCTTTCCACTACTGCCCAAAGATGTGCCGCAGTGCTCTTCAGATGTGAGACATGACATCCTTTCTGACGATATAAAACAGCCTCTGACATCCGGACCACAGGGAGTTTCCTTGGGGCTTTCCCATTTTTATCGCCACCTGTTCTGAGCCATCACATTGGTACAAGTTCACTCCCTCTAGTGACTACAGTGTCACCGTTAAGGACTTTCTGGTCCCATTCCTATTATGCGATGTTATCTCTGACTCCCAAGAAACTGATCGGTATCGCATGCTATTGCAAGGCATAGCGGCTGTCCGCGCTGCGAATCATCTCAAAAAACCAGGCAGTACAAAGGTCCTCTTTGTCGTTGCGGTTTATATCAAGGGAAATCTAACTGCCGAGTGCTACAAAATCATGCAAACACCTACTGGAAAGGTCCAGTTCCATGAGTTGATCCTCCTTGTCAGACAGAATGACCTTCACGCTAGGTTCATATTGCACAACGCGACTACAATTTACTGGAAGCTATCGAAGCTTTCGACTTCCTCAAAGCTATGTTCAATCTCCAAGATGAGATAGATGTATTTGTTGAGGAACTGGATAGCTCGCTTGCTCAAATGGGATCCTTATCCAACATTGCCAATGTTGCTCGTCCAATGACTACCCTCACCCGTCAGCGAAAGACCACGGGGGGGACGGGGGGGACTATGTTTAGTTTGATGAAGGGCACTAAACAACCTAGTCAGCATCGCAGGGGACAGTCTCAATTTACTGATGACCCCGTTATCCAGGACCATCTTGCCAGGATGCACTATCGGGTCGACGCATTCCTCTCTGGTGTACGCCCATCTCTTCTCAGTTATCCCGTACACTCACCCCTGTCTAGTTTCCTCATGTGGCGATGATCTCGAGCGAGCTGGGCCCCTTAGAACGAGGGGTTCTCAAGTTCACTAAACGACAGAGTGAGGTGGAAATATTGCAGTACCTTTCCAAGCTCACGTGCGAGGCAAACCATACCATTCCTTGTGTTGAGGTGTGGGCCCTTCCCTCCGAGGGTTTCGTCATCTACAGTGGCTTTGGGGGGAGCCACCTTACGAACCTCCACACACCTGACGTTCACATGTGGTCGGTTGCGAGACAGCTTGTTGAGGGTGTAGCGTTCATGCACAGCCGGGGAGTCGCCCACCTGGACATCAAACCCACCAACATCCTCATTCATCCTGACAGCGGTCGTCTTTCAATCATTGATTACAGTGTCTCCCAGTTGATCAATCCCGACACGAAGCTTCATGCGGTTAGAGGCACAGAAGGCTATATTGCACCTGAAGTCACCGTGAAGCACCCCGAGTACGATCCAATTCGCGCTGACCTTTGGTCGTGCGGGAAGACGCTTCAGGAATTTGTCGCTTGTTGCCGAAGACCCACGAGGGAAAAAGCCTTCCTGGTCAGTGTTATCGGTCGGCTGATGGCCAGTGACCCTCTTGTGCGACCAATGATGTCGGAGGTGTTGGAACAGATGATTGCCTTTTGAGTCTCGGGCTGTCAAGCATCCGCCAGCTCTGTTAATCCCACCTGCTAGGATGGGGCTGCTTGCCGAGGTCGTATGAGAATGTCGTCTTTGTGCAGACTCGGAACACCACCTTGATTGCCTTCTATTGAATCCCCTTGTAGACATTTGTACTTCAGGCACCTTGCTGGGTCGAAGGACTATTCGCTTGCCTGCCCTTTCATCTCTCACCCATATCGTAGCGTCGCACTCTGCGTGTACTGTACACCGTAGCTATCTCTTTTCCGCGTCACCGTACCGCAATTACGTCAGTCTAGAGAACAAACATAGGTATTACTGTGCATCAAGTGTTCTTCCAGTCACTTTCCCATACCTATTGATTATCGGTCAATACTAACGGTCAGTCTCGAAGAAACGACGGCGGGAAGCAAGTTTGGGCAGGGCCCGAGGAAGGGATACATCGAGGTTTCAGAGAGACCGAGTTGGCGGAATCACTCAACTTGCCTCTGGCGTAGCGACCTGACGAACAGCCTGTTGGACGTCAGCCTGAGAAATTCTTTACCACACCATCCGACCTTGGTTCCGGTTGCAGGGCGAGGATTCGGATCTAATGCACGGGAAATAGCTATCCGACGTCCGGACATATTGAACAACCCACGGGCTTGTCCGGAAATCAATAATAGGTACATCGATCATAATTACAGGTTCATTGACCTGTCTAGAGTACACCCAAAGAGAAAACCTAGATGATGTCTTCAAACATCGAAATCGTGCTTATATACGCGTGGAATCAAACCGGAGAATTCTTCTCGTCTTCGATCACTTTGGAAGGCTTCTCTTGACTGTATGCAGTGAGACCAATACGGTCGGCAATTTCGTTCTGGCGTTGTTGGTCTGCCACAGCTAGACCTTCCCGATCACCAAAGACTACGTCCATCTCTTCCAGGGTGAGGCCTTTCGTCTCGGGAACCTGCGAAGAAAACGTTCATCAGCACATCACGACGTATGAACATGCCCACTCACAAAGAACAGGACGAATAAGCCACCCAGCAGAGAGAACAGCTATCACCAACGTCATCGTCAAATCCTCTACAACGACGAAAGTCTGCTTACACCGAAAAAGATGAACGTGCCATATGTGAGATGGTCTAGCATCGTCGGGGTCACTTGACCAACGATAAAGTTGTTCATCTACATCGATCGTGGGGCTCAGCCGCCGCATGACCGAGGCCAGGACGCTTGCAGGGACCTACCCAGTTAGAGGACGCGGCGATGGAGATGCCTTTGCCGCGCAAACTCAGGGGCCAGATCTCTGCGACCAAAATCCAGGCGCATGGGCCCCAGCTGTATCCAAAACCTGTAGGTCGATTGAGCGTCGTGCTATGTCGCCAAACGCCAACCTTACCGATCGCAAAGATCCACACGAGAACACATGCTCCCCATCCAGCAGCTAAAACGATGGTCAGAAAAATGCTTTTCGCGTCAAGCTAATACCGCTACCAGTGTGCCTAAAAAATCGAATGAGCGATAGCGTCAGAGGAAAGGATGAAAACCTACGCAGCCCAGTCCTTTTGATACAGGCCGGTAAGAATAGCGACGAGCAGGTGGCACCTAAAGTTTGTGACCATGAAGGTCAGCGAGGATCACATTGGAATGATGGATGACTCACGCTGCCATGAGGAAAGCACCCGAAACCAGAACAGGCTTACGCCCAATATTGTCGACCCAGATTACAGCAGGAAAGGTGGCAAGCCACATGCTAAAAGTCGGAGCGTGACCATGCAGCTCAATCTCTAGTAATGTCAGTCTTGACGTACACTATGCCAACGACTCCAGTAGCAAGCAGGTTAGTTGTGTTTCCAGTCAAGCCAAGCGAAGTGAAGATGCTCGGGGCATAGTAGAGAATGGCATTAACTCCAGTCCATTGCTGAAAGAACATGGTCCTGAGAGATCTTGGTCACAAAGGATCATTGTGTCGGGGAAAATCTCGTACAAAGAACCAATGGCCACCCGGTAGAAAAGAGTACGCGTTGATAGTAAACTGAGGTAATCATTGACTGCGAGTTTCACGCTGGATGAAAAGGTTCCATCTTGATACTGCGGGAACTTGAGGGCACTAGTCTCTTTTTCGAAGACACGCTGTGCTTTGATTTCCCTGGACTCCCGGTAAGCAAAATGCAACATCTATCCCTTTAAAGTCTCACAAGAACTCAATCTGCACGAGATCGGACTCCGGTGGAAGCTGTCTCGCTTCGCTGAGCACTCGAAGCGCCTCATCATCTCTATCGTTGTTTACCAACCACCTATTCCTAGTTAGCAAATAGCGCGGAATAAGGGCAACGATCTTGCCTTGGAGAGAACGGCATGAATAAGATTCCGAACCCAAGAATGACTGCAGGAACAAGCTGGAGAGCAAGCGGAATACGCCATGCTGCCTCGCTCTGAGTCAACCCAGTACCACCAATGTAGTTGGTACCATAGTCGATCCAGAAGGAGACCATGATTCCAAACGTGATAGCAAGCTGCTGAAGGGCGACAAGGCTTCCACGAACCTCGGGAGGGGCGAGTTCGGCACTAGGAACAATGTTGGGGCTGCTCCTGCGCTAAGCCGGGTCACCTACTTGTACAGTGGGACTGCCATACTCAGCGACCCAACACCCAACCCAGTGATAAACCTTCCTGTATCAAGTATATACCGATAAATCGACGTCAGAAAGGTGAACGGCACAAACCTCCATAAATCGACGATGGCGCAAACGCTGAAGTCTGGACAATTACGCCGATGCAGAAAATAACCACAGCTAGAGAGTGCGTCAGCGCTCTTCCATGCAGAAGCTATACAGGACGAACCGAGCACAATTGTGTATTTACGTGATAATTTGTCCGCCAATGTGCCCGTACAGAGGACACCAAACCAAGCTCCCAATTCAAGGATAGCAACCAGCCAACCCTTTGTGTTAGGGTTGTCAACTGCAGAAGCCATTCTCATTTTGAAAGAGACCATGCTCAGAACCCCGGAGAAGACACCCTGATGTACAATTTGGTTAGAAGGGCTCATGGGTCGTGCGCACAGCGACCTACCTGGTTATATCCTGCGGTGCATTCGAGATTGCGTGAGTGCTCATGTCAATCGTGTTGCAAAAAGGTTACCATATAACCTGCAGTCAGAGAGTGCTGAGTACAACCGACGATCAAGCACAAAGGATGATCCTCACAACCCCCCCAAGGACGCAAACACTGCAATGGAAAAAACTCGGGCGTTGTGGACGAGACCAACCTTTCCGGGAAGGTTCAAAAACAGAGAATCAGATGCATGACGAAACACACCCATCCAGACTGCCCTTGGAGCGCTTTACGGCGATCTGAAGCGATTTGGACCGCACCGGGAGCTGGGGTACCACCCATGTTCGTGAAGAAGTAGCAGCGTAAGTCGCAGCTATCAGAGCTCGGTCCCGTGGGCTCCTCACCTGTTTATGAGTTTCCCATGTCGGTCAGAATGAGGCCGAAACTATTATGAATGCAGTTAGAACGATGATCGATCGCAGATTTTGCGGGACATAGGAATTCACCGGTAATCGGTGGGATTAGGTAGAAATGTAAACCCGCCGTGCAGTAAGAAGGAATGAAATGGCGGGCCCGAAGCGTGCGTGAAGGGCCGATTAACGGGTGGAGTATGCTGGCATAGCAGGGAAGCAGCAGGGTGATCCCACCAAAGTTTATCCCTCGGCAAAACTTCGGACGAATAATCGGGCCGGCCGGTTCGTTGTTGTGCACCGCCTTCGAGTCACTCACCCTAATCCTAAACAAACAACATGTGGCATTCTAGCACTGGCAACTGGAATCCAAGTGGAATAGTCAAGTGAGTCTCGCCTGGATCCTATCACTCGCTATATCGAGCTTGCATAAATCATTCAGCCCATCGTGAGTTGGTCTACGCAGACAAGATTCATCGATGTATCATTATCTACCAGTAGTTACGCTACAAACGCCACCCCGTCGGGCTCACTCACGCAGTACGCTCCGCCACCTTATCCCCCCGGAGGACATGGCCCACATCGAAACCCGCCTGGGGGATATCCCTATCCCGGAACATACGCAGCTCCTCCAGGACCACCCCCTGGCGGACAGATGAGGCACCCTTCACCGTTGGCACCTCTAGGTCCTCCACCCATGCCTCCCATTGGACAACAAGCATATCAACCCCAGCCGGTTCCGGGTGGACAGATGCAGCCTTCATACTTTCAGTACTCCCAATGCAACGGTAAAAAGAAAGCATTGCTCGTACGATTTCATTCTGAATCCCTGGATGTCATCAATACTCATTCTGCAACAGGTCGGCATAAACTACATCAGTCAACCTGAGGCACTCCAAGGCTGCATACAAGACGTACAACGCATGAAGGAATTCCTTTTGGGTAAGACTGTTCACTAATCTTTCACTCCACCATGTCATGTCACTCTGGACAGGGCGTGGCTACCGAGAAGATGACATGGTAATACTCACAGATGATGCTCCACATCCGCGTCAACAACCGACTCGACAGAACATGGTATGTCGTGTTCACAAGCCAATTTCAGGTGATCTAATATCACATCAGATTGATGCTATGCACTGGCTTGTGCGGGATGCTCAGCCCAACGATTCTCTTTTCTTCCATTGTATGTGCTATTATCTGACGTCGATGT
>JBBPTB010000304.1:0-25207 GCA_038093875.1 Boletus tylopilopsis | reverse complement strand
CACGTTCCGTGTCTCGGGGTGGGTCCGGCGAGGGCTGTCTGTCCACGGCATGCTTCAAAGCACCATCCGGCCCACGCGCCTGTGCTCTTGCACGCAAATCGGCAGACGACGGCGTATGATCCGGAACGGGTGGTTTCGGAGCAGGAGGTGCTGGACGCGTCGCCGTCAACAACGGTCGCGGCGGCGCAGATCGACTCGGCTGAAGCGACGTTGACGGCTGCAACATGGTCGGAATCGCGGGGCGCGGCTGGCCGCCAGAGGAGATGGTGTGTGCGTGTTGGGTATGCGAGCTGCTTACCAGCTCTGCCGCGCGTGCGGCTGCGAGGGCGGTGGAGGAAAGACCGTTTTGTGAGGGAGCGGTCGAGGGGGTCTCTGCAGGTGCGCTTTCCTGGCGTTTGGGTCCTGGAGGTCGGGCGTCGAGGGGGGAGGGTATTTTGCCGATATTGGATCCGCCAAGACCTGTCCCGGCGTTGAACCGTGGAGGAGGTGCACCGTCGACAGGGAAGGAAGTGAGGGATGAACTAGCCGAGGGACCAGAGACGGACCGTGAGATGGGAGGCATGCCCATGCCCATCTCTTCCATTTCGCGCTTCTGGTGATCAGTGTAGAACTCGAGGACGTCAAGGACGGCTTGGGGATCCTTGGCGTAGTCCTCCCGGGTGATGGCTGATTTCGTGAGCAGCTTGCTCCATTGTTCAGGCATGCCCTGGCCATTAAGATCTCGAATTCAATGTTCGGGTAAACTAGTGATCAAAAACGCACGGTGAAGGCTCCAGAGACGGGATCGAACCCGACATGCACTTTGTGCACAAAGTTCGTTGGGTTGCTGACACCCATCAACGGACTCCGGGAATAGATGTCGTCCTGCCAACCATAGAGTTCCTCGTCGTTTTTGAGGGCAAGGTGGTATCGTTTGTCCTTGGTCTCCAGCAAGAGACAATAAGGCTTCAAATCGACCCGTTCGACGTTGGTTACGTCCTGCAACTGGATTATGCTTTGGGGCGTGGAAGACTACGCAGGGAGGGCATCAGTCATCCATGAGCGAGGAAACGCGAGTTTGGGGTCGAGCACGAGGTGATTGTGCGGCGATCTGACGCACCTCGGTTTTATGTATAGATAGTGAGTCTCCCTTCAAGACGAGCCATTTCCTCAAAAACATGAAACTGGCAAAGCCTTCCTCCTTCAAGCTGACCAAGCCATTGCGAACGACCTGGGAGTTGATCGAAGTGTCCGAGTATCGAATTGGAGATCCGCCTATGCCGGTGTAATCTGAGGCGTACGATGAGCCGGAAGAAAAGGATGCGTTGTAGCCCGAGTTTTGGAGAGCGCTGTTGTAGTGTGATGGCGATGGGGATTCCATTGGTCGGCGGGTGGGTGCCTGTGGTGCAGGTCTAGAGGGTGTCAAGTTGGTCGCGGTCACGTTGAAGGCCATCGTCCATGCAGAAATGAAGCACGAGGTCGTTCAAGGTTGACCGTGGTTCTGCTGATAGTCGAGCTGCTAGTTGTTACGGAGCGATCTCGCTAATGCGTTGGTCGACGAGCGCGTCAAAGGGGGAACCAGGCAGAGCAACTTGACAGAAGGCGGTTATGGGCGATACTCGTCGACGGGGAGCGGCAACAAGTTCGGTCGTAGCTCAGCTCGGATGTACCCGCCAACCGACATATCACGGTAACACGGACAAAAACAAAAAAAATCAACGACGGTAGCATAAATAATGCAACTAGGTGGTAGTCTACATGCACGCGAAGACCAGCCGTTCGTGAGGCCCTCCCTGGGCAATGCGCGGGACGGAGAAAAATTTGCCAAACGCTAGGATGAAACGGCGCATGGCAACCGCTACCGTCATCGGTTTTTCGTCGCCCTAAGGTTTCAAAAGGTCAGCCAAGCTTGAGCAAACGCTTAGGTGAAAAAAAAAACGACTTGCTTGTACGTGAACCGTTTCTTGGTGTGGGCGAATTCACCTAGTTTGTGACCGATCATGTCTTGGGTGACCGACACCGGGACATAGTCTTTGCCGTTGTGCACCAAAAATCGGACGCTGTCGACGTTAGCCAGAGCAAAAAGCTCAGACAGACCGACGCACCCAACAAAAGTTGGCAGGATCGTACAGGCCCTTGCATTGGTTCGTATGGGCACGTTGTCCTCCAACGCTTGCTTCAGGTTCGAAAACGCCACGAAATATGGACCTATGAACACGCCTCAGAAATGACCGTTAAACTAGAACTGAACTGACCTTTCCAAGCTGACCTGCCCGACCGCAGGATGAGTGATGGCTGCATCTAGGAATTTTACAACAATGTATTTATTTTTCGCATTATTTTCATAGCTTAGCTAACCTATGGTGTTCCAGCAACGATTAGGCTCTCATTACACAAATATCCTATCCTACGTAATAGCATGCAATGATTTCCTTTACACATTCCAAGACCCTATGTAGAAGAACAATGATGTCTTTTCTACTCCGTCATCGTATAAATTACTGTTTTTTCCAGGATAGCCTCGAGGCTGGGTATCAATATCTGTGCTATGAACTGTCAGTCTCTCGAGCACTCGAGACCAAAGCCACCATACTTACATCGCATGTGACACTCCAATAGATCATCTACGGTCGAATTGCGCTGGTGAGACGCCACCAAAGCCATACTGTCCCATCAGCTTGCCAAGCCGCAGCTCTGATTCTGACAGAGTCCCCTCTGTGGGAACGGCTGGCCGTGAAGGTTTGGGAAGAGGTGTCGTGTGGCTTAGCAGAGACGCGGTAGACGAGGAGCGTGACTGTCCCCATTTATACCACTTCTGCTTCTCCGTGTGTTGTGGCGGCGCAGGTGGAGTGGGAAAACCTCCCATGCCGTATTGGGCCTGCAATTTGCCAAAGGCTGCTTCGTAGTCTTTCACAGGAGGAGAGTATGCGGTGGGGCGGGAAGCAGGAGAAGATGTAGATGGGTAACTGTTCATGTCGGACGGGGGTTGGCTTGCTAGAGATGCGGTGTGGTCGTTTGAGCTGAGTTTGTGCCATGCTCGATGATGAAGCTACTTATACCCTCATGCATTCCGCAGGCAAGGCATAGCCGTCGGGTGATTGTCCGTGCACAGTCATATGGCGCCGTGAGTCGAGTCATGCACAGATTCGACACAATGGTATGTAGCACATTGTGATGACTTGCCTAGGACACGGAACCGGACTCCGCTGTCATTATGAAAACCTAGTCATACTTGGGATTAAAGGTTGACGCGATGAGTCAAAGTGCCAGCGGATTGGGGCCGTGGGATTGGAAACCGGTTGATCGTGGTTTGCCAAGCGTCAATGAGCATAATCTAGTCACATCCGCTGTGTGAAGATTGCACAGTCTCTGGACAGCCCACTAGGATCCCAAGTCGGAGAAATCTGATGATCATCGCGTTCTATGAACAGTTTGATCTAGTCTCAAGAACAAGAACAACGAGCGGTCATATTTGAGATACCGGGATATTCTCGAATGTCCCCCTCCGTTATCGAGCTATATCGGTGCTGCGACGGCGATAGAATAGCACGAGGCGCGTTCCTGGATGGCAGTGTTACACCCAAGTCACGATGACAATCCCCCTTTTTTTCCGCAAAAATCTTCGCTAGGGTGCCAAATGGCATGATCGCCGACAGACAAAGATGCTTGCCGACATGACCTAGGTCGAAAAAGTGTCTCGTGGCCATCCAAACGAGAACCCAGGCGGAAAATCAAACGGTCCGGCTGTAAACGTTTCAGACACGCCACCCACAGACGTCGCACAAACCTCGATGCCGCCGTCTCCATGTCACCACAACCTCCGCGCGCTGCCACATAGTCAAGGAACCTCGTTCCATCGACTCCCACTCGTCCGTGTCTCGATTGTGCTGCAACACGACGACGCGAATGTCGCGAATGTCCTGTCTCTCTAGGTATTCCCTCGACCCGGGTATCACCACCGAATTCGCGAAGAGGACGAGTACTTCAAGGTTGGGGCTCTCGCGCAGTATCTTTGCGAGCGCCGCGTTGACGCTGCCTCGCGACCAAAACCGAAAGGCGACGTGGGTCAGACGCAACAGGTGTTCGATCCCGAGCGAAGACGTCCAAAGCACCCAATTGTTTACGATATCCAGATGGGTCAGGTGAGTGAAGACGGGATGGTCCCGTAGGACAAGCCGCGAGTGGTTAGTGGGTAGGATGGAGCCGAGATTGAGGGAGAGGTAGGTAAGTGGGAGGGAGGAGAGTAGGCTGACAAGGTAGGCAGTATCGGACTGCGGGGGGATCCAGAGCGCAAGGCCCTCCAGCCCGGTACACGTAGTGAGAAGTTGGATAGTCAGGCTGAGAGGGATGGAAGGACGGATACAGAGTGCCTTGACATGCGACTGGATAAACTCGGGTGTACGTTGGTCTCTGAGTGCCTCAAGAAAGTCGATGGCGTGTCTTGGTCCACGCAGGAAGACTGTGTTGTACACAAAAGGCTCTATCCTGAGTACGACAGACACCATGGCGCCCCATTTGTGAGCCATACCCTACAGGTTGGTCGACTCACCACTGCTTTACGCGAGGCGCAACGAGCATTAAGCGAATGAAAACACCCCGGTAAGTTCGAGCCGTCAACAAGAATATCTGCCTCTCAAGTTCTTGTGGTAAGACGGGGAACGCCACTTGAGCATCACATACTGGCGTTGGCTCAGGCCTTGGCAATGGTGACATGGCGGAGTTTCAGGATGAGTTTATTAATTTGGAGCTTATGGAACATTTGCGACTTTGCACAGCTTGAACTCTTGCTTGAAGCGTTGCCAGTACTAGTGACATCCTCGACCGCTCATCTATCTGACACCGTTCAAATGACCACTCGACGTACATGACCCGATTCCATGGCGCGATCGTGACCATCGTCATATGCGTAGAAGATGCTACGAGAGGTGCGCTCGTTCAATGCAATTGTGCCGGCAACAACGATCAGACATCATGACTCATGAGTCTTTGCAGGTATCGTCCCGAGATTTTCCCCCAAAGCGTTTTGCTGCATGATCAAAAATAAGTCTTCCAGGAAACACCTTGAGACGAACATTGATGGGTAAGGGGTCATCGACGGGTGCTCAACATTTAAAGCTAGAGATCGTGTCGATTTCGGGGAGGGAATCCTTGTCCGCGACACCTATGCATGCCTCTTGAGACACAGTGAGCATGAATCGCACGAATGAACCATCAGGTACTCACGAGAACCCTTCTCATACCCATCACTGGCACCTGAAAATTCAACGCAGGACTAATAGTGAGATCATCCCTACAGGATTATTGATGACAGGAACCTTCGGGAAGCTTGCGGATGCCGATTCGGTCTTCACGCGACGCGAACCATTCCCAGGCCGGTTTCCGTATTGACGGCTCGCGGATATTTGCCTCCTGACCCTAACCAATATGGAGGAACCTGGTTCCACTTCTCGAACGACGAAGACTCACCCTCGAGTGTTCGTGTGGGCCAGCGTTGCGAATGTATCACTCAAAGCTCAAACAATGCAACGAAGAATGCGACGTAAATAACAACGAAGCGACAAGATTTGGATTGAGCCAGTAATGAATATTAGTTGATCTTAGTCGGTTTTTGTGCTAGAACTTGCCAAATGTTTTTCGATGAACCTTCGAGTGTCCAAAGGCTTTTTTTTGGGTCGAAGACAAGCACACCATCGCGCTGTCAGTTGAATTGATGTCGCAGCGTGTCGCGGTAAAGGCGACTTTCAATCGGCATTTCATTCGTAAGACACTTTCCAAGACACCCGAAACCTCGCTGCTATCTGCTACGGTAACGTACACGAATCAAATCCTTTCTTTTTCCATTTTCTTTCCGACTTATCCCTGTACATATTGCTTCTGTTATCCGGAAACCAGCGAACCGTTAGGCTGGCTCGAATGTCCACCTGGTGTCATGCTCCGAAAACGTATAAATAAGCATCCAAGCTCGAATGTGCATGCATAGTATCATTCCCAAGTTTTGCTCACAATGGCTCTCGTCCCTGACGGCACATACAAAATCCGCAACGTAGCATACCCGGGCTATGTCGCTGACCTCATCAATGGTGTCAAGGGTGGTCCTATTCAGGGATACGGGGACCGTCCCACCAACACAAACGACAAGGTTTGTGCTGTTCTCGGTGGGGGGCTTTTGATTTACTTGCTAGTAGTGGAACCTCGTGAACATCGGAGGTGCTGGCAACCGGATTACCCTTGAGAGTGTGTCCGTCCCTGGATACTTCGCAAATGCCCAAAACGCGGCAGTACGTACCTGATATCGAAGGTACTGGAACTGATACGATGCTGTTAGGGTGCTGATCTCGTCGGTTCCACCGATGGGACGGTCTGGGGCATCGTCAAACTTGACTATGGCTTTACGTGAGTCTCTATTTATTTTCAATTGTTTTTCCTACTGAGATTAACGCGTTTTCAATAAGTCTCCAGGCCCCGAGTAATTACTACTATGTCTTGAAACTTCTTGGAGGTGCCGACTATACCCCGGTATGGTTTTTGCCGACCAGTGTGCACGCATACCACTCACACTCCATCGCAGATTCAGCTTGCGACTGCCAATGGGATCTGCTAGCCAAAGCGGATAGTGAGGCGAGAAGCCGTGGAGTTTGCCGGTCACAGTGAAACCTGGTAATTCAGTACGTGTACAGGAATCGCAGATAGATCAAGACAGTTATATCTGACACCTTTACCGCACCCCAAATGTCATTGGACTCGTCCACTTTGAGAACCTTGCCCCGCTGGTCTGCGATGTCTTTTGCGAAGACAGATTTCCCACATAGAGGGATAAGATACCTTGACACAACCTAGCGGAACGAACACGCTTGAAATGGCGAACGAAACAGCAGCCGTTCAATTTCCACAGCCACCTCCCTAAAGGCGAAGTTGGGTCTGAGTTGAAACCGTTCTACCGATTACTTAGATTACGGGATATCGTGACTGATGAGCCCCATGGACGTGCTTCTTGACTCAGTCAGGACATTCTGATGAGAAGCACGTGTGTATCGTGAGGCATTGGCCAATATTTGATATGTGGAGAAACGAAGGAGTAGATATGACCCCCCTTTGATGATGCGATTCAACCTAGGACGAGAGATCGACCACTGAGTAGAAGGGAGAGAGAGAAGGGAGGCTTTAAACCTTTCAGAGTCAGATAGTAGCATCCACAGAAAGAAGAATCGCTAGCAAACGTATGATCAACGGCCATTCCGAATGAGTATGCCGACCGATGTCACGATGCACAGTATATTGCACCCGGCGGCGAACTCGTCATTGAACACGTGCAGATCCCTTTCGATCTAGGCCCTCGACATGCTTAAGGACAGCAAGCTTCGCACCAGGGGCGTCCTAGGTCAGAAGTTGGAGCGAATACGGCTTCATTCCGGTGCTATGCAACTTGAAAGTTGAAACGTTCCCCTTTGACACCACTTGGAGTTTCTTCTTCAGCTCCTTGGGAAAGCGGTGATGAACAGGCAAATTAAAAGCAGGATTCCTGAACACCACTACTAACGTTATTAGTGGATTGCAAACATGGCTTGTCTTCTCTGGGAGAGGAGTAATGGCAGTAAACCCATGAATTTTGAAAGAGTCAATGCCAATGCACGATAAATTTGAGAAACGACCTGCCTCACACTGTCTGGTCCCAGACTGTAGCAAACCAAGTCCCCAAAGTAGGTCACAGTGTCGCATGTCGGACCCTCACCTCAACCATTTCGGAGGGCTTGTTCAGTGTAGTATGTAAATGTTCGAACGTTGGAAACGAAAGTAGAGGGATCTTTTTAGGACAAGGTCGTAGTGGTCGTGATAACACCCGGGCCATTGTGGGCTCAGGTGAATTGATGTAATGATGCACATCGGCATATTGCATGAGTTATAATGGCCGTATGATAAGACACCACATCACAGAGAACGTGCAAGGCAAATCTTTCCAGAGTATGTCAAGAGCTGGCTCCTTGAATGCGCGGCATGTCCTGGCCAGACGGGGGAGAGTTCCACTCTAATTCCACGAATTATGATGGCAGCAAGGAAAGACTCTGAGCAGAATTTCTTGTATCTCGAGTGCGTGATACATTGATCGCAAGTCGAAGGAAGAAAGTTGTTCATCGCTCGTCGCTTAGTTGAAGCCTTGGGATTTAGAGTCGACACCCTACACGGGCCACCGCCCCAGGTTTTCCGTATTCTCAGTCAATCATCAAACCCATCTGGGCTCGCCGGAACTTCTAGCGCTCTCATCCACTCGGGCATTTCAATCTTGACTGGCCCGGGCTTTCTCGAGTCGTCGAGCTCTACAGTACGTGAATCGTGCGAAAAAATGTCAACCTTTGCCAGTGCACTTTTCAGAGCTCCGGGATCCAATAGACGATCTCATACGACAGTTGTCGCTCTCTACTTAGATGTTGGTTGGAACTGAAGAACTTTGTCTCTCAAAGTATTCACTAGGAGCGCACAACAGAATGAGAGTATCGCTGAGCCGGAGAGATTTGGACTTGGAGGATGACATCGTCGACAAGTACAAACGTCGTCACCGTTGTGCCTCGTTCACAAGGTAAGACTCCAGTGGCTGCAGGATACGACTTGACTTTTTTGCTGATTCAGGTTCTCGTCCCCAGTCGGGCTGAGTGACTTCCCCAGATCTGTAGCATCGCCAGACGGAATCCCAGGACGTACTTGGCATTCGATTTCCAGGCAGAAGCGTCGTACATGACCTCCTTCACTTCCGGATGTACTCATGTACACTGGAAATGATACTGTGGTCCTGCTCTCTCAATATGCCGACCTTCTCCATCTAGCGGCACACTTGTTTTGTTCCTCGGTAACAGCGTAAAATACGTCCACCGTGTGAGACGCAACCACTTATTGTTTCTAATCAGACTCTCACCCCTCCCCCTCTATCGCCGTTCGTAGGAAAGCAAGGGTCGGTCGAAAAATGAAGCAACAACGTACAGAAGGCCGGGGCTTAAAGATACATGCGACTACAAAAGCAAAACGTCCAACTCTCCCACATCTTTTCCGCCTCGCACCTAGTGCGCAAGCAGACTATATCTGTCACCCCTGCAGCCCCGACTGTATGATGACGTGATCGACGGACTACACTGACCCTGTTGACCACAGAATCTCAGACGCTCCAGTGCCAATCGACTAAACATGCTAAGCTGATGGTCTGGTTAAGATTGACCACATGCCACGACACCCTAAAAACGAAGTCCATGCTTGTCCATGTATTCATTTTCCATGTTCTTGCGTCCTTTGCGTCTGCCACTCCCCTGAACGTCACCAACTGCAATCCCTTGATATGGTTGTCGCAAATTGATTCAACACTCTCGAGACCGGGTGGAGAGGACTAGACCTGTAAGTTGCATGGGATGCGAGCATGATGATGAAGCGACAGCTAGTAGTGAGGTTAGCTTTCCTGTGATAGGAAGGCGAAGTTGATTTTCCCTTGCAACCATTTCACCCTCGAGTGCATCTTTTACCATTACTGGTGAGAATACCGACTGGAAAGAATGCGAAAAAGAAAAGAAAGAGTGCGTCGTTCAAAGAATTGCGCGCGCATGGCTCAGGCAAGCGGTTGATTTGTGAAATGCAACGAGGAATTGAAAGCGGTTCCAGTATCGGTTTGCTCAGATTGGGGTCGATAATATCAGTTGGGTCATAGTCTGAAACTGTTCATGCTAGCACTCGGTAAATCATTTTGGACAAATCTCCAACTGACGGTGGGATCCAAGGCCATTTCAGATGGAAGACAAACGTCTCGCTCATTCTAGACTATCACCCAACTGCGCATCGTGGCGCCGCAGCAAAGGTGATTTCGTGCATTGGCATACAGATCCATTCCATTCACATGCGTCCTACTTTCGACATTTTCCGATACTCGCGAAACCTCTTTGCTACGGTAACGTACACGCTTCCAATCCAATCCCTCTCCGATCGATCAGTGCATACGTTTCTTCTGCCTCATGGTACTAACGGGCTCGAAGCACCACTTGGTGTTATCGCGCCCAGTAGGTACGACGAGCTGGATCTGTGATGCTGCATGAGTGGTATATGTACACGCAAGTGAGAGTAAATCCATACCGGGGCGTAGTCGGCACCCGCAAGAAGCTCCAAGACATGGTAATAATCCGGAGCTTGGAGACTTACAGAAACGCATTACTCAACATCAATGGGTAACTAAATCAAGTAGAGACTCACACGTAACAACGATCAACTTTGACGACATTCCAGACCATCTTGTCGGTGGTACCGACGAGATTAGCACCCTAGTAGCATCATATCAATTCCAATACCTTTGGTATAATCCTAACGACAGGCACGTACTGCGACGCTTTGCGCATTTGCAAAGTATCCAGGGACGGACACGCTCTCGAGGGTAATCTGGTTACCACCACCTCCAACGTTCACGAGGTTCCACTACTAGGAAGTGAGTAAAGCCCCATACAGAGAAGAACACAAACCTTGTCATTTGTGTTGGAGCGGCGGTCCATGTATCCCTGAATAGGACCATCCCGGACACCATTGATCAGGTCGGCGACATAATCTTTGTACGCTACACTGCGGATTTTGTATGTACCGTCAGGGATGAGAGCCATTGTGTGAGTCAAAGTTGGGAATGATACTGTGTTGGTATACATTCGAGCCGGGACGGCTCGTATTTATACGCTTTCAGAGTGCGCCTGCTAATCAAAACGGAAATTGAGCCTGAGAAATACCGTGGAGTTCAGGGAACCATTGGATTCAGGGTGTTGACCGGGACTCGGAGATAGAACTGGGCAAGTGTTTTTGATACACATACTGAACCAACGCCCCAAACTCGATCGAAATCGCTTCCCTAGGTCTGCAATGTTCTGCCCGCTGCAATTGAATTGTTTTATATAGAGGGATGAGGACCATAGCTTGATGCATCGACACCTGCCTGGAGAAACGAGCCCGCCGCAAATGGGTATCATCAATCAGCGCTCGGGCTTGGATTTCACCCCAATTCCCTGGATCTGAGCGGTGAACTCAGTGTTCTTGAGTTCGATAATATGGATCCTGTGTGAGAAACCTGTCTAACCGATCAATCTGGGGATACCGTGACTGATGAACCCCCAGGATGCGCCTCATTACTCACTCAGAACCATAAGATGAAGAGTAGCTGATTGTAGAAAAGCGTCGCAAAGGTAACATAACTTGGCCCAGGGATTGGAAATTGGGGACCGATTCGGTGACCGTAAGAGTGGATAACAGGCAGTCCAAATTGACTTTTCGGAATGATCCATGTGCCCGTCTTGAATTCGAGAGCCATAGATATGTCGAGACTTGGAGGACCCTGGAGTCTGTTATTTAAACGTTTCATATGGTTGGAACATACAAGAATAATCAGAGCAGACGTACGATCAACCCGATTCAATTGAGGTTCATAATGTACTTGCAATGCAACTGCCTGTGGTGGAGCTGATGGACATGATTATCTGAATAAAATTCCTAGATCTTCAACCCGAGATGTTTGGAAACGGCGGGGTTTTACACAAAATGCTATGTATGGTAATTTCTCACGGTGTATGTTCTACATCTGAGGGTTGTCTGAGGGCGTTGACTACCAATGTGCGCCATAGGTCTTCTCCCGTCGCGATTCGGAACAAGACATCAACGGCAATAATATCTTTGGCGGCGTTTAGGAATGAACGCAATCCTAGTTGTTTGTTTCACATGTTCATCACCGCCTTTCTGCAGAACTGTTTACAGAGGTGTGACGTAGCCGTAGCTTGATGGTCACCGTCCACTATCCCCGTTGTATCTTATCGCTAGCAATGAGCGTTGCGCTCGATCTTATTAGCTACGCGTTCAGGCAGTAATGCTCTCACAGATACAACCGTGCGTACCCGAATATATTGGCAGTATGGATTTCGTTTGTTTGGGGTGACGGAGCCTTGCCTTGGATCATCCAGTTTTTGAATGCATCCCAAGGTCAGTGACTCGGAAGATAACTCACTGATTCTGTACCCGGTTCTATATTGAATGGGTTACTTCCGATCGACCGAATGACTGTATGGACTTATTTTACGATTCAGAGGATCACATGTATTCGCAGTTACTACTATGATCAGAATATCATAGGCCTTGCTCGACAACCGCCGCTTGATCTATTATCCAATTTTGCTACAATGACTTGCTCTTCAAATCTTGTGACATCATCCTCTTGGGACAACCAATCCATACGTATTCCCTGAGGCACTCCACATACTTCATCCTGTACCTTGGGTTGTTTCAGATTGAATGTGAAATGTGAAGGTGTATAGACATTCTATTCGTATCGCATGATCGGAGCCTCAAGGTGTACGTACTTGTATGACAACTGGGATAACATAACCACCGATGCATCGACGACGGTCATGATAATGACGCATTACCGTGACGGCGGTCCAGACGATGGAGAGGGTCCGAGTGGATGGTGGTGACCAGCTACGGCATGATGCGACTACGCCGCTACGCCAGGAACCTCGCCCCCCGGCCACAACGATCTAGGCGCAACTGTTCCATAGATTCTGGCACACTCGATGTGGCAATGAGCGCATGATTCGCCGATTACACCCAACAATCAAAATCTACGGCGCAGTTGCGAACCAAGAGAAGATGAAGAGTTAAAGAAGCAATCCAGTTACTGATCGAGTACAACGCTCACGATGATTATCAGCGACACGTCGCCTAACTAACCTCTGTTTCACCAAGCTACTGCCACAAACACTCCCTCGCTGCGCTGTTACAAAGTAAGAGATGAGATTTACGTCTACCGAAAATCGATTGTTCACGTACCAATGCTCTCGCCCGCTCCCCAGTGTGAACTAACCAGATCCCAAATGGTGATCCCCACCAGGACTAGCGACCTATGCTCCAAGTCGAGGGATATGGAGAACGACGCAAAGGAAGGAACGCGGACCAACTGGCAGTCTAAACCATATAGCACGTTCCTGATTGCGCAGTAGAGTTTTCTCGGAGAAACATGATGTAGACGAGGAACAAATGATTGTCTCTGACACTAGGGGGTAGAATAACCATATTTGAATCGTGTGTGAGTGGTTGAATACCCAAAACCATCCGCTGCAGGGGAAAGCACAGCCAAATATCCTACCAACACCGGACACGTTGACAATGCCGATCGAGTCGGATTCGTCTTGGCTTTTGTGGTTGGCATTGCGTAAAGTCGCTGAGTCTTTGACCACTTTTAAGATTCAAGTAAGGGTGCCTGACATGATGATATCAAGTTTTTTTCGCCACACTTCTCTTGCCAGTGACAAATGTTGAAATGCAGCGACTTACGCGCACCGCATATTTGTTATCAACGTGTTGGCTTGTATGTCGCGCGCACACGCATGCCCTCGGCACGCCTGTCATGCTGCCTTGTTCTGGCCCATAAATCCCCAAGGT
The DNA here is from genome assembly GCA_038093875.1 of Boletus tylopilopsis. NCBI lineage: Eukaryota > Fungi > Basidiomycota > Agaricomycetes > Boletales > Boletaceae > Boletus > Boletus tylopilopsis. The sequence continues at coordinate 11,797 of JBBPTB010000304.1, read as the reverse complement.
GAGTACATCGCCTTGGAACTGCAAAAACTCACCCAACTCGAAATGAAGAAAACTCTCCTCTCTTTCCTCTTCGACCAATTTGCCACGGTGCCCCCAGTGGAGACCGTGAATCTGTCTGGAAAGACTGTCGTCGTGGTCGGCGCCAATACTGGTCTCGGGTTCGAAGCAGCAAAACATTTCGCGGGTATGAATCCCGCCAAGCTCATCCTTGCTTGTCGCAGCGAGAGCAAGGGCAAAACTGCTGTTTCTGGTGTGTTTTATTTTCGCTGAGCAATTCTTCGCGATGCTTACCCCTTTGAAGAAATTCAACAGGCTACTGGAACCAAGTCGTGCGAGACACGGACAGTCGACCTTGCCAATTTCTCCTCTGTCATCAATTTCGTGGAGAAGTTCAAGCGTGAATGCGACCGTCTGGACATACTAGTTATGAACGCTGCTGTATTGGCGGGGGGGTACGAAGCAACTGTCGATGGTTGGGAAGCAAGGTCTGTCGTCTGTCAGGAATGAAATACATCTGCTGGATAATGCTATAGTCTTCAAGTAAACCATCTTGGCACAGTACTCTTATCGTTGCTGCTTCTCCCTCTTCTAGTGAACACTGGGAAGAAGTTTGGCAACACCTCTCGATTGGTGATCGTTGCCAGCGAAGTCCATTATTGGGCGGTTCTCCCGGACGATGTCAAGGATTCATCAAACCCGGTCACGAAGCTCAGTGGCCCAAAATATAGAGATCTCTCGTGAGTCATTCTATCACTTGGGATAATGACTGCTAATCAGTCTCAAGGTCGATGAAACGTCGTTATTACGACACCAAACGTAGGTTTTATTTCCTTTTCGAACGTTTACTGTCTTATGTTCTTCCTTTGTTAGTCATGAACGTGTTCTTTGCACGCGCGTTACAGGACCGACTCCAGTCCACCACACCATTGACCGTGAACGCAGTTAACCCAGGTTTCTGCTACTCCGGTCTGAGACGTAACTTGCGTGGTACATTCATGAATATTCTCAACTTCATCATGGAAGTGTGCCTTGCTCGTACTTCCGAACAGGGAAGCCGTCAGCTTGTCTATGCTGCCGTTGGTGGGCGGAACAACGAGGATCACATGAAGGGCGCATATGTTAGCAACACAGCGATCTCCGAGCCGTCTGACTTTGTTATCAGCGAAGAGGGACAGACAATGCAGGATAATGTCTGGGTCAGTGTCTAATCCTAGATTCCGTTACCTGTATCGTTGACGGTGTTTATCGCAGAGAGAAACGATCGAGATATTGACCAAGAAAGCGCCACAGCTACAGTCAATTGTTCAGGAGTACCTTGTTTGATAATAGTTGAATGTTGTCACGATGATGCTGAATACGACGATGCTATAGGTTGGGGATGTGTATTGAGGACTGTCATTCTGCCATTCACATGGAGACCCAAAGAGACATCGCAAACATTCTCCGGGCTGTTTGCAAGACATTTTCGTGACACAGTTCGACTCTAGAAGCATCTAGGCTGCGATTGATGACAACACTGGTCTGGTGGGTTACAACGCTCTGAAGTAGTGGTGAACCGACCGAAAATATGAGTGGTTACTTAGGAGAAACGGCTGCTGGGCGTTGCGGAGCAAGATACGGGCAACCATGGAGCCACCAACACGGGATTCAAGCGGCTACATACATATTTATCCGTTCACCCTCCTCCGGATAAGAACAATCACGATATTCTGGTACGACATACATACAACTAATTGTGGTTTCTCATCCCCACGCGTTTTCTTCAAGTAAGCCATGGAGCGACACTGCTCACTCACTGGGAATTGGATCAAATACCCACTTGGTGTTGTCTTGGCCAGTGAATGTGCTGAGGACGATCTATGATGAATGAACGTCAGGGGCGTTCGTGACGAGAATGAAGTGGATATGAATACCTGGACGTCACTGCCGGGCTCAGGGAGCGCCCAAATGTATTGTGCATCGGGAGATTGGAGACTTGAAGTAGTTCGATATTAACGGGGACGTGTAGAGAAGAAAAGGCAGCGTGGGACACACTAGTAGCTGCCACGATCCAATTTCACGATGGTCCAGACCGTTTCAGTGGAGGAACCGAACAGCTCAGCACCCTATCAACATTTTTTTAGCTCCCCGTATCGGATACCATCACATACGCGAGCTTACACACCGAGGACTGGTCTGCATTCGCAAAGCTTCCCGGAGTGGCCTGACTTTCGATGGTGACCTGGTTACCACCGTTTCCGACATTTGTGATGATCCACTACAGGACCGTTAAGTAAGGTCCTCTACAAAGGACAGTACATACCTTGTCGAAGCGGTTGCTTGATCGATCACGGACTCCGAAAATTGCTCCTACCGGATTGCCACCAGTGAGGTCTGCGACTTCATTGTTGAACTGGAAGTTGCGGATTTTGTATGTACCATCAGGGATGAGAGCCTGAGGAGCCATCGTGAATCAAGTTGTGAATGCAATGAATGCTGGTACACAGTCCAAGAAGGATGGCTGGTATTTATACGTTTGCAAAGCGAACGTGTCAGCTAAAGCGGGAAGCACGGAAAAGAAGCACCATGCAACCATATGGTGTCTAGAGCCCCTCTTTCTGAGTATTTGCCGGAATATACTGTAGCTTCTGGTTCCGTTCCTGCGTCCGGCTTTTCAATCTTGGATCCATAACCAACCATTCAAGTTGCCTTGGCCACTCTAACCCCCACATCCAAGTTAATGACGAGGCCAGAGTACTGTTCCCTTAATCACATATTCTTGAGAATGCTGCTCGACCGAAAAACCTAGGTCAATAACTGATATATGGCATCAAGTCGTCATTGCTATCGAGGTCAGAAATAAAATGATCAGCTAAAACGGTGAAAACAAAAAAACAACGCCAGGTACCTGATGTGACCGTTTGGGATGACCATACGCCCATCAGAAATTCTAGAAGCCTCGATGCTGTGGTGGTGGCTTGATGGCCCTATCCTTGGCGGTCGGACCAGCGAAAGATACAGCGATGCATCGCTGTGCCATTTTGCAAGAGAAAAGGCATGCACAAGGAAGCAGTAGAACCGAGTGTTTCTTATTGGGTGGAAAGCTTGAACATTTTAGGCTTGTCTCTGGCGCTCACGGGGAATTGACGTTCTCTTCTGTACCAGTATTCGGCAGGCAAAATGATGGTACAGACGATTTAACGGTGCGCAAAGACCTGTCATACCTTGAACAGAATGACAAATCCCCTTCTGGGCCAGCAATTTCACACACTCCGCGTCGGCACGACATGACTTGAACACAGGAATAACAGTACTAGTGCTAGTCGCAAATGTCTGAGTTTATTTGTGTAGATTAGATAGCCATCATATGTATTGTAACTAGTGTTGGACAATCTATGGCTGATGAGGGTGTGGCAAGAGGATTTCGAGCGATGTCAACGGTTTCTGCTCAAAACAACACTCATATGTATATACAGAATGACTATGGTGGATATAGGATTGAGTGAGGAATTGTGGGATTTCAAAAATCTGCTAACTGCCCGGATCAGTGCCTGCACCGTAGGGGATAGTTAGTATCATGGGCGGTGTGTTGGAGATCCAGCCCGACGTTACTGTAACTATTATTTACTATTATTTCGCCTACATTTCCTTTTACGGACATCGCGTATCCGCTCGTTCACCTTTCCCCCAGTCTTGTACCACTCGACTGGAGTATTTACCCACTGTCTAGCCTCGGGTTCCAACACGGTGATCTTACGCCCATTTCGCATGACTGAGCCTAGCTGCGGTAAATTCTTCTTTCACTGGAGCAAACCATACTTACGGCCAGTCGAATGAGGGAGTCTGGAGCGGCTGCCATGACTCAGGCTGCGTGGTAAATGCCACCTGTATTGGAAAGTCGGCTTGGCATCAAACATCGCGAACATGGCGACCTTCATCATACGTCATATCTGAAACACTGTGCGAAGTGGTGAGTTAGAATGGGAGGTCCTATCTAGTAGAAGACTGAGAAGCGTGTACAACACGATCATGGTATGGCAGAGCAAGGTGATACAATTGGAGTGCATGTACACCAAATTTCATTGTAGGTGAAATGAAATAGTGAGACCGAGGTTTCTAGCGAATCTAGGACATACCTGGGCACATGGGGATACGAAAAGAGAAAGCTCACACTCGGTGCTGATGTGGCGGACGGTGTGTAACCCGCTGCCCCTTGTGGACCTAGACCCCACATTACTCCGTCATCTACGGCCATCTTTACACTTGCATTACCATGGTGAAACAATTCGGCTTGTTTGGATTATGCAGAACAACAAACTGTTGACCTTATCTCTCCTGATGAATCACCTGAAGTTTAAGGTATTCTGCACGAAGTTGGACTCGTTGGAAAGCAGGTCACAATTCAAGAGCGTGGGAACCTTGCCGCAACCAATCTCACCTCCGTCCGTCCTAACTTTACACCGAGATCCCTACACTGGGGTGCTCGTGCTGCGTCAGCTCACCGATGCAATGATCGCTGAAAGGTCACCCAATGACTGCAATCTTGTTAGGACAGTACTTTTATCGTTGCAGTTACTCCCTCTTCTAGTGAACTAGGAAGAGGTACTAGTCTCTTGATTGGCTGTCATCGTAAATGACGTCCAGATGATGTCAAGAATTCACCAAACTCAGTCACGAAGCCCAGAATATCGAGGTTATTCTATTGTTTTGGGTAAAGACTGCTAATCAGTGTTGAGTCGATGAATTGAATATTGTCACGAACCTGTTCTTTGCATGCGCGTTACAGGATAAACTTCAATCCATCATGTCATTGACCATGACCATGGTTAGTCCAGGTTTTTGCTACTTTAGTTTGAGATGTGACTTACGGGGTACATTCATGAATGTTCTCAACTTCATCATGAAAGTGTGCCTTGCTCGTACTTCCGAACAAGGATCAGAATGGCAACGCAAAGTTATCACTGATAAGACTTTCCATCTTGCAGAATTGACTGACTTGCTGACCAGGCTCGGGGCCCTTAATATAGTACACGAAAGGTTCGGTTGTATTGTTGCTGTTTTCACATCGCTCAAAGTGACGCGGCCTGGGAGTCCCTGGTCGATCAAACAACATCAATCAGTCCAACTTTAGAAGCACCGAGGCTTCTATGAGTGGGTGATGACCTGGACTTGCGGTCTGATCATCACGTGAAGCAGTCATCACAATGGATCGCTCTGAATTAGTAGTTACCTTGGAGAGCCACCGACATGCGACTCGAGCGGCAACATATTTGTCCGTTTCCAATATTCACCCTACTCCGGACGACAACAGTCGCGATACTCTGGTACGACATACATACAATTTAATTCTGGTTTCTCATCCCCACGCGCTCTTCAAGTAAGCCATGGAGCGACACTGCTCACTACTCAATTCGAACGAATACCCACTTGGTGTCGTCTTTGTCGGTGAAGGGGATGAGGACGATCTACGATGAACAAGGTGGTGTCAGGAGTATTCGCACGCAAGAGAATGCAAAATACCGGGACGCGGTGCTCGTGCATAGAGGGCCCAGAGAGCTCCCAAACGTATTCCGCGTTGGGAGATTGGAGGCTTGAAGTGATATTAACGGGAATGCGTGTGAAGGAAAAGAGAGCAGGACACACTAGTAACCACGATCCACCTTCACGACAGTCCAGACCGTTTCGGTGGAGGAACCGACGAGCTCAGCACCCTATCAACATCGAGTTAGCGCCCCGTGTTGGATAATATCCTATACGAGTCTACGCACCTGGAACTGGTCTGCATTCGCGAAACTTCCCCGGACAGACAGACTCTCGATGGTGATTTGGTTACCGCCGTTTCCGACATTCGTGATGATCCACTACAGGACCGTTAAGTACCGTGACGGCCCTGTACAAAGCACAGCACGTACCCTGTCGTTGCGGTTGGTTGGTCGATCATGCATTCCGAAAATCGGTCCTTGCGGGTCACCAAAGGTAAGGTCAGCGACCTCTCTGGAGAACTTGACGTTGCGGATTTTGTATACACCGTCAGGGATGAAAGGAGCCATTGTAAATCAAGTTGAGAATGGAAAGAATGCCGGAGATGACAGTCCAGCAAGGATGGCTGATGTTTATACGTTTGCAAAGCGAGCGTGTCAACTAAAGCGGAAAGTGCGGACAAGAAGTACCATACCAAACCGTTCAGGGTGTCTATAGAAACCCGGAGGTCCTACTTTCAGGACAATTACTGGAGCAACACCCCAAATCGTAGCTTCCGGTTCAATTATTCAATTAATGCACTCGGCTCTTCGATGTTCCGTCTACTGGTTACTAGAATCAATTCGCTTTGGAACAGGAACGCACTAATGACACGTGCTTGGCATGACGCAGGTAATGGAATGACGACACCGCGTTCGGGTCGGTTTTGCCACGCAAACCCCCGCGTTCGCGTTAGTGTGACGAGACCCCTGGGGTATTCGCTTGCGTTCATTTGACATATCATATTTTGGGGATCTAGTAAACTACCACGTTGAGTGAGTTGGTGAGAGAGGTGACAATGATAATCCATCGGGCATAGGTGCCGGTCAATAACTAATATATGGCACCACGAAGTCGTCATTTCTATCCAGGTCAGGAATAAATGATCAGTCGATACGGTGATCACAAAGCAACGGCAGGTACCCGCCTGGTGTGGCTGTTTGGGATGACCTTACGCCGATCAGAAATCCTAGAAGCCTCGATGCCGCCGTGGGGGCATTACGGCCCTAGCCTTGGCGGTCGGATAGAGCAACGGTTCTGAATTAGTGTGCCATTTGGAACCGAAAAAGCATGCACAAGGAAGCTGGGGTAGAACCGATTATTCCTTATTGGATGGGGAAAGCTTGAACCTTTTTGGTTTGTTTGCGACACTCGGCCATGGTAACCGGTCGCGGGGAATGACAGGATATGCTTCTCTGTACCAATATTCGGCAGGAGAAAAATGAGGGTACAGACGATTGAACGGTGCGTAAAGACCTGCCACACCTTGAACCGAATACAAGCAAAAATTCCCAGTATGGTTTCAAACCCCATATAGATGCATAGATGTAGGGTATTAGATGAATGCCGGTTCCCGAAATGGTGGCGTATCGTGAGCGGTGATCTTACGCCCATTTCTCTGACATGACTAAGTTTAGCTGGGGCCATTTTTCTTTCACCAAGTCAAACGACCATACTTACGGTCAGTCGAACGAGGGGCATCCCCTTCCACCCCTTCCGCCCGGTTCGCGAGGATGAGAGGGGGCTATCGAGTGGCAATATGCCGCAACTCATGGAGAATTGTCTCGGCGCCAGACACCGCGAACACGGAACTAGGCTCTTTATAAGCCTGCGACCTGTATCATACGCACCATAAGTGAGCTAGAATCTCCGGTCTTGTCCGGTAAGAGTAAGGAAAAGTGTACACGTACACAACCATGGTATGGCAGCGCAAGGTGCAGCAATTGTAGGGTCAAATGAAATATGCGAGACGTGTAGAGAAAGCTCCACTCTCGGCGCTGCCAATGCGGGGTGGACAAACGGACGGAATGTACCACTCACCCTCGTGAACCTAAATGCCGCATTAGTCCGTCGACTACGAGTACCTTCGCACTAGCATGTCTATGGTGGAAACAATTCGCCTTGTTTGGATTATCCAGGAGCAACAAGCTGTTGACCTTACCCATGATAATGGACCTAACAAGATCGCAGTCTTTGAAAGCCCTTTGAGTCAGCACTCGTTGGTGACGCATCGGTGAGCTGACAAGCACGAAGACCTTCTCCTTCTTTCGATGTATGGATGGTGTTGATATAAAGTTAAGATGGAGGCGAAGAGGTTGTGTGCGCTGTCACGGTGCACAACCATGAGGTCGTTGGGGGTTAGTTCCCACGCTCTTCCAGCGCTGCGCATCCAGGTTTGCTTTCCAACGTCCAACCTTCGTGTCCAATACTTTCATTGAGGTTCATTCTGAGTAAGTTTTGACCAGGAATGCTGGCCGTTGAAAGGTGTTGCGAGTCCACCCTTGAACGAAATTATCAAAAAACATGCTGGATCGTTGACTGCAGTTAGGTTCCTTTAAGAGGTTCGTCGACATAGTTGATTTCAAGAACCTTCCGAGTCTCACCAACTAAATCTCGCATTCAACCGTGGCCGGAGCAGCACCCAATCGAGTTCTAGGAGCTCCACTACTACTTTTGTCAGTTTCGTGGCTAATTCAGGCTCGGATGATCATGAATTCCATGTTCTAATGTTCCAGGGCAATTTTCTATGAGGGATGCACCGTCAGGTACCATCAGCTCTGAAAACCGACCAAACCTGTGAAAGGAATGGCCAAGCAAACATCTACATCCTCTATGCTCTTGCGACGTGTTGTATAAGGGGATACCACTTGACTGCATGGCGAAGCTGGTCGTCGAGAGTTTCGTTTTATCTTGCGGAACTCTTGCCATGACCCCGGTGGAATTCTCAGCCTGTCTTCCCCCTGGCGAATACCATCGTTTGAGCTTTATCGATGCATTCGCTCATATCGTGTGAGCAGAAATCCACGGCACTTCTTGAACCCATACAATGATGCCACGCCGGTGAAGAAGCACAAGACGGAGATAACATCCTGTTTCAGATGGATCAACAAGACATATCGTAGCCCCTGACCGATTCTTTCCATCCCTATCCTCTCATCACATGTCTATCACTAGAAGCATCGCCCTCGTTACCGGAGCCGCTCAAGGTATCGGACGCGGTATCGCACTCCGTCTCGCCAGAGATGGATTCGATATCGCCCTCAACGACCTGTCGTCCAAAGGTGATCAACTATGTGCTGTCGCCAGCGCCATTGAAAAGATTGGTAAAAGGACGCACGTGGTTCCTGCCGACGTGTCCGTCGAAAACGAGGTCAAGGGGATGATACAGAGCACCGCGGAAGTACTCGGAGGGCTGGATGTGGTGCATTCCACTTTGCTTTCCCCATCTCGTTTGCGAAATTTGCTTCCGACGTTTACCTTCAGATGGTTGCCAACGCTGGGGTCTGTGTATTGACTGAGCTGTGTTCCAGTGCGTCAACCCTTTTCAAGATGTTGCAGTGTGAACTGACCAGGCGACGCGGTATATTAGCTAGATTGGACGATTGGGAGCGGGTCATGGGCGTCAACGTGCGCGGCACATTCTTGTGCTATAAACACGCGGCGGCACAGATGATCAGCCAAGGACGTGGAGGACGGATTATCGGTGCTAGTTCCATTGCTGGAAAGACGGGCATCCCTTTAGGTTCAGCGTATTCCCCCAGCAAGTTTGCCATCCGAGGGTTGACACAGACTGCCGGTAAGTCGCTTTCGCCGACTTGTTCCTTTAGCGAGTATACAATTGCGCTCATGTTCATGTTAGCTCTGGAACTCGGACGTCACAACATCAGGTACAATAGATACTCCGATGAGTACGTCTCCAGATGGTCTCGTATCTGAGTCACACAACTGAGCTTCACACAGAGGATACGACACTGCCGGCGCTTGCGAAAGAGGACAAGGAGATGGTCGACGGGCTGCTGGGCGTAAGTTTCTTGAACATACTCTTGTTTGTTTATTGATCTCATTCGTATACTCGTTGGTAGCCCCATACTAGGAGACCGATCAAACACGACGGTCAGCCAGAAGACGTCGCAAGCCTCGTCAGTTTCCTTGCCTCGAAGGAGGCACAGTTTATCACTGGCGAGTCCCTTCTGTCTCCATGTTTGCCTAGTCTGACAGTTCCAACAGGACAATGTGTGAGTTGTTTGTCGAATGTGGCGTTGACCTAGTTGGTATTGCGTAGTGAATAAACTTTGGCATAGATTGCTGTCGATGGTGGAGTAACCGTGTCTTGACACTTTCGAGGGTGGACGACTGTTGACCCGCTCATTTAATTCCCATGCTGATGGTCTTGTAACTATAGTCAATCCATTTGTGACTGAATCATCACCCTGTCAGTGACACGAATGTCTGTCTTACCGTTAAGCGGCGGCCGGCGGAATCGGTCAAGGCTATTAATAGTCGTCGTAGTCAGGCTATAGAGACAGATCAGTTGGGACCCGAAAAGTTCCACGAACCCCACCCCAGCCTTTCGATGAACACTCTGCCACCCGAACTGATCCTCTATCTCATTCCATTCTTGCCACTCACCACGGTGATCGCCGCACGCAATGTCAACACCTGATGGCGTGCTTTGGCCGAGAAAGCCTCTCTGCATCCGGCACGCAAGACCCTGCTTGACCTCTACCTTGCCGCCATCGTCCATCCCCAGTTTCCAAGTCTCGTCGAGGCGCTCCGGCCCCACGTCTGCGAATTCGACCGCGAGGCGTACCTTGCGGACCTTGCAGCCCGTGGGTGTGCCCTCCCCGACCTGTTCGAGTTGTGGATTCTAGAGTGGCCCTCCAACGCCATGCACTTTGGGGCATGGCCGGGACTTCCAAAGGAGTTTCAAGCGAAACATGAGCAATACTATGGTTGGGGCAACGCGCTGGGGGACACGTCGCCCACCATCGAGAGCGTTCCTGTGCCGAAGGAGGAACGGACGAGCGATGGCCCTAACGAGTGTCTAGGTCTCGCGCTGTGGGAATTTCATTTTTGGGGCTGGGATAGGATGGGTCAGTTGTGGCTGATCGTGGACGCCAAAGCGGGCATCAACGATAGACGTGCGGGAAACCTCCTTTGGACGTACTCCGATTACGAGCGTGGGCCGGATGGAACGAAACATTTTGGGCCGAAAAAGGTTTTTTATGAGGCCTTGTTCGGACAACTTGTCGACGATGATATGGCCGTCTTTCCGTTGACAGAATTTCTGGACATGCTCTGGATGTCTCGTCATACGATAGAGTGGAATTTGGACGGGTATTATCTAGCGGGTATTCGCGAGTCAGACGAGTAGTCATGACCCCAAGTCGTAACAGAAATATACTTTTCCTGATAGTTAGATTATCGGAATCTGTGAGTTTTTTTAGATGCATCAGTGACAGAACACATATCCGGTCCACTCGGGGCTGTATAGCGTTCGGACGAAGCCGTTCCGCGCGATTCCGGACGTCACTTTACGAACGTGCTGGTAATCAAATCGCGCGGCTTTTCTGAATAAAAAGTCGACCTCTTCTGTCGAGTACTGACCACCATCAATGACCTCTCTCCGCAACCACCGCGTCATCATCGCGTCTCTCTTCCTCCCCACCACCGCCGTCCTCGGCGAGTCGAACCCTCCGACCCCCAGTATCCATGCCCAGGATACGCCCAATGGCTCTTCGAAACCGCCCTTTCGTCACCAGCATTCGAAATCTATCGGGTCAAATAGTCCCTTGAAGAGCATCGTCGAGGATCTCAAGGTGCGCCTCTTGAATAATACATCCTGCTTTTATCGGCTCATACCCAACCAGTCTCGTGCCGCAACTCCTATCACGACTCCCCCGTCAGACACCCCAAGCAACCCGTTTGCCAAGTTTGCGAGCATCGCTAGTCCCAGGTCGAATGGCACTCCGCAAAACGGTGCAAGTCCCTCCCCTCCGTCTCCGCCCATGCCCAGTCTCGATCGCTCATTCACGTTCACCTCCCGACCGCGCAAGTTCCAGACCACCCATACCGACATGCACCACACACCGCGTCTGCAGCGTAAACAATCTCGTTCCTCTTCACGTCGTCCCGGTGATTCCCCTGGCAATGAAGGATACCACCCATGGCACACTGCACCAAATTCCCACTGCAACGGTGGCCTTAAGAACGCCGTCGACAGCGTCAAAGACCGTCTCACACAGAAACTTTGGGTGGGGACCCTCGGAAACAGCACGGATGGTTTCGGTCAAGAATT